>WHVE01000168.1:0-205179 GCA_015178995.1 Trichophaea hybrida
TGCGGGTCTTGCCATCTACTTGTACTCCATGATCTTGAATAAGTTTTGCTTCATGTTCAGTACGGACCCCAATAACCATGGTGGTTGCCTTTTTGTGTGGTTGCGTTTCTGGCTGTGTAAGTGATTGTGGTGAGTGGCAAGCTTGATATGATTGTTGTTCATTTCAATATCCTCTTTCAATAATTTCATTGCTGTTTCACATTCAGGACACATTGTAATGTCAATGGAGTGAACCATCATTCGGATCCAGGATTCTTGCTTTTTGAGATTTTGTGCGGTTGTATCAACTGAACAAACTGTTTCTTCAATAGCAGCCTTGTGGGCTAGTACAATTCCCCAGGGCAGGCATCTGCTGTCAGGAGGATGAGGTTGTGCTTATGGTTGGCAGAAACATATCCAACATTGGCCAAAGGGTCTGCGTGGCAGCGTCGGAGGGTGGCGTTGATAGCCAGTTTGAGTTTTGTAAATCGGCAGTGACTGGTTGATTACTGTGTCGGGCAATCACTAGTGTGCGTTGTTGTTTGGAGTGAGGACGGGGATTCAGAGTGCGTCCATTCTTATCTTTTGGTGGGTCTTTCTTGGCGCATGCAGATGCAATTGCTGACCAGAGTGTGGGTTTTGGGAAGTCCCTTCTGGGACGGCTGGAGTTAGTAGGTCTGGTGGTGCTGGTGGTGCATCTTTCTTTGAAGCTTGGATTTGTGCAAGGTATTCAACTCATTGTCCAAGGGTTGCAATGGTATTGAGGGCAATTTCGTGTTTGGTTTCCATTGAGGCTAAGCGGGTTGCAGTTTTCGGTTTTGGGTTGTGAGACCTTTGTTGATTTTAGAATATCCTTGTGGAGTGGTTCAAGGATGGCTTTCAATACCTGATGAATTCTATCTTCATCTTCATCATTTGGATTCAGCAGATTGTTGGATGGGTCCTGAAAGTCTTCATCTTCAGAATCGTCATCATCATCTGAATATTCGTCATTGGCCTCAGTATCCTCTGGGGCATCTCCAAGTTCAAGATCTGCATTTTCAGGGTTTCCGAGATGGCCTTGGTTGGTTGGTTGTTGAGGTGGGGAAGATGGTTGTAGTTGTTCAGAGGGTGTCCTGGGATGAACATTACCAATGGCCATGCGGGTGCTTGAACGTGTACGAGTGGCATGAGTGGCAGGTATGGTGAGGTAGCCGGCAGTCGGCGAGAACTTCCCTGCTTGCCTTTCCTTCCTCGTTTGGATATGTGGCCTGTAAGGGTAGTGTGTGATACAGCTGGGGCATCAATTGCGGAAAGTGGGTCGGAAATGGGGTTTGGGTAAAGGTGCATTCCATAAGTGCTGGAGGTGCCAGGTGGGGGTGGTGGTGGTATTGGGGAAGTCATTTAAGACTGTAGAGGGTGTATAAGGTGCTTTAAAAGGTGCTAAATATGTTAATGAAACAAATATTTTCTAGGTATTTTGAATAGGTATAAATCCGACGTTTGAGTGTTGATATATGTGGCCTCGGTACCACCTATTCCCTGAGGGGGTTAGAGCTTCACCTCTTTTGTCCTAGCAAGGTGTTGGAGCCTTGTACTAGAGCCTTTGCCTCTCACAGCAGATACAGAGACACCCGTAGCGACAAGAAAACCTCTAGGAGGCCTGCTATGTGATGGGGCTGTAAAACCACTGCAAGAAAGGAAGTGCAACTTAACTCTGGAGGATCCACCCAAAGACTCAGGGGGTCAATGGCGGCAAAGTAGCCGGACGTTGTCGCCTACACCCTGGTAGGTCTGCTGGGCCCGGTGGCCTATATGTTCCAAAAGGGGGGATGGGAAAATGCGAAAATTGAAAATCAACCGTTGTGAAGTCAATTTTTGTCCGATTAGTTGTGCTTTCGGCAGGGTAGACCTGTGTGTGTGTGCAAGCTGAGTTCTCAAGGGGTTCGAAACGGATAAAAATCCGTAGAAAACGATGGATTTCGAATTTGGGTTTTTGCTTCGAGGATTTTTGGCCCACGCTGTCTGGGTCTGTAGAGAAGTATAGATGGTTCGTTCTAAGGGCTTCTGTGGCCGCTGAATCGATTGCCGTTGTCCGTTCGTGATTTGGAGTTGATTCCACTGAGATAGAGGGGGGGTAGGAGTCAAAAAGCGACTTTTCGAGGATTTTTGGCCCAGACAGTCAGGGGCTTATAGGCAGGTTTTGATGGTTCGTTCTAAGGGCTTCTGGGCCGCTGAATCGATTGCCGTTGTCCGATTCTGATTTGGAGTTGATTCCACTGAGATAGAGGGGGGGTAGAAGCGAAAAGCGACTTTTCGAAGATTTTGAGTAACTAATGCAAATGTTAAGCTTTTGGTCTGAAATTAAAACCTGAGCCTCGTCTATATGTGCTCCCAATGCTCCCAAAGTTTGAAGTTGATTGGACAAGAATTGGTTGTGTGGATGTTCAGTGGAGGCCCTTTGCAGGGGGGGAAAAAGAGGGGTAAGAGGCCAGTTTTCCACCCAGCAACAATGAAGGTCCTGGGGAAGAGATGCTCTTTCGTAGGGGGGGTAATTGGGAGTTAGGAATCGATAGGCAGTGTCCGTTTGTTGATAGCTATGCTGGTTGTTGACTTATTTCCGAAAAACGGTTTTGCTGGTGTGGTTGTGGCGAGGTGGAGGTGCACATTGTGAGATCACATTCAATTATATTTGATCATGAATATTAACTGTCGATGCATTGTTGTATTTCATCGTCTCGAAGCAGAGTTCCTTTCTACCTTCCCAGAGGTCCAAACCCAGGCAATTGAAGACGCCAAAATGATAATTCGTCGAAGGCAGAGATTGATAAGAGTTGTTCAGGTGAATGCATTAATGCTGTACAATGACCAGGGAGTACACGAGGAGGAGTACCTGTCATATGTTCCTGAAGAGCTTGCTGATGTTTCTGACAATACATTTGGTCGTATGAGCGCCAAAGTTCATGCGGCACAATCTGCACTCCTACCAAGTCGGATGCGACATGATGTGATCTCCAGTACTGTTGATGTCAGTGGCAACAGCAACACCAACACCAACAACATCAATGACAATTGCAATGACGATTTCAATGTTGCGGACACCGAAAAAGTAAGTGCAGAGAATTATGCGAGCTTTGACTTTAACATATCTGGCCTCAATGACTGTTGAGAGAGAGCGAGCTATCTGACGGAGGGAATATACTTAATGGAGAGACGACACTTAATTTGGTCTTTGCGATATGGTTTTTTGGTTCTCAAGATCATTGTATTTCTTGTTCACAATCATTGAACTGACACTTGAAATCTTTAGTATCGTAATTGTCATTGGTCAGTAAATACTATATAAAGCCCAAGGTTTAGTGAAAAAATATTAGCGACGATCATTTGTAATGTAAACTCGTGAGAATTTTGAGAACACATCATCTGCCAACAAAAATTATTATTATGAGAATAGATAGTAACTTAGATCAAATGAACAGCATTATCAATTTGAGTAAGTTGAGGATGACGACGATCGTGAGTTTGGAAAATTAAGAGAGCATAAGGGAAGGCCATACAAATTAAAAGGGGTTCGAATAAAGCCAATGAAAGCGTATTTCAAACATCTTGACGACGAAGACAAGTCAATGGTTTCTCTCCTGCAATGGGGTCCCAACCACATTTGAGCCGATGGTAATTGATTTCACCAAAGTGTTGACGAAAGTAGCATTGAGAGTTCACAGATATTAAAGCACAACCGGAGCTTGTTCATTAAAGGATAACAAAATCTTCAGAACATCGTCGCTACGATGTAACTCGAAAGCCTATTCTCACCAACGCCCACATTGTGTTTCGGCCTTTATAGGCGCAGCACGTTCAATCACCTTTATCAACAAAAATCTGCTTTTGCTGATGCATTGTCTTCTGCCCAGTTGAAAGCTGTCCTTGCAGCTACCTCAAGGCATCTGGAATTATTGGCTTTTGATTTGCTTGGAACAACAATTACAACATCGTCAAAGTTGCTTGGCATGCAGGAGCTGGGGTAATGGGTTGTGAGTTCATAGGCAAGAGAACTGAGATCGAGGAGGAAGCTAATTGGTGATGCAGGTGATCCAAGAGGGATGCCTGCCCGGGCCAGGCTGAGGTCATCCTTTCTTCAATCAAATGCCATTGCTGTTGAATGGTCAGATAACATGTGGTCGACCTATAATTGAATTGCGGTTGCGTAGGCCAGTTGTCGTAGAGTTTGTAGAAGACGGTCTTTGAATACATCAGCAAAAAGACATTGTTCCATTTAAGGTTCCCGAGGTGTCTGCCAGGTTTTTGAGGTTTCTGGAAATGGCTGGTACTGTGTTTTCTCAAATTAGGTTATTGTACACTTAATATCATTACTGAGAAAACCGAATCAGTTTTCTGAACTGTGAACTTCATGATAGTAGGAAGATGCATGTTGATGTTTCCATGCCAGCCTGTCTGCAATTTGTCTCTGCCGATTTCGGACTTAGAAAACATTGTCACTAACCTTCAACCCCTGAAATCTCATTTCGCTCGTTGCACCATTTATTTGCACTGTTGTCACCATTACTATCACCATCACCATCACCCTGACAACCCTTTACACCCCTGGAGCATTATATTATTTGCTCCACCCTGAATTTGCACTGGTGTCACAATCACCATCACCATTGCTATCACCACTACCATCGCCATCACCACTACCATCGCCATCACCATCACCGTCACCATCACCATCACCATCACCATCACCATGGCAATTACCCGGACAACCATTGATACCACTGAATTCTAGATTTATTCGCTCCACCCTTTATTCTCACCAGTGACACCATTACCATCACCATCGCCATCACCCTGACAACCATTTACACCCCTGAATCCTTATTTCAATCGGTCCACCATTTATTTGTATTGGTTTCACCATCACAATCACCATCACCATCGCAACGCTCCTTCACCTGCTTAAGTGCTCACCACAGTCGAACATTTGCAGATCAACTCTGATTGACTCGTACGTATGCACAATCTATTTGTCTCGCCAAGTGCATTATGACAGTTCAAGCATGTTGGGGTATGTCCATTATTGGCTCTCGACTGGCTGCTCTGCTGCTGCTACTGCTTCTCCTGCTGAATTCATCTATCCTTTGCAGTTCAACTCTGATTCACTCGTGGATAAGGCCATTAGATTGATCTCGCCGAGTACATTAAGACGGTGCAAGCACGCTGGGGTGCGTCCATTATTGGCTCTCTACTGGCTGCTCTACTGATGCTGCTGCTGCTGCTGCTGCTGCTGCTGCTGCTTCTCCTGCTGAATTCATCTAAGCTTTGCAGTTCAACTCTGATGAACTCGTGGATAGGGCCATTCGATTCGTCTCGCTGAGTACATTAAGACGGTGAAAGGACGCAGGGGTACATCCATTATTTGCTCTCAATTGGCTCTCAATTGGGTGCTCTACTGCTGCTGCTGCTTCTCCCGCTGAATTTATCTAACCTTTTAAGTTCAACTCTGATCCACCCGTGCATAAGGCCATTCGATTCGACTCACCGAGTACATCAAGACAGTGCAAGCATGCTGGGGTACGTCCATTATTGGCTCTCGACCTGCTGCTCTACTGCTCGACCTCATCCTCCTCCTCCTCCTCCTCCGCCTTCTTCTACTTCTGTTCAATTCATCTAACTTTTGCAGTTCAACTTCAATTAACCCGTAGATAGGGTCATTCAATTTGTCTCGCCGAGTACATTAAGACGGTGCATGTACGTTGGGTACGTCCATTCTTGGCTCTCACCTAGCTGCCCTACTCTAAGTATTTTTGTCAGATGGTGTGGTAGAGAGAAAATAAGAGTGTGAAGTTAGTAATTAGTATCGGAGGTTGGATCATAGTTTAATGAGAACTTGTATACAAGCTTACTTTAGTTTAGACATTGCATTGGTGACCTCAATTGTGAAGTGTACAAAGGGGGAAAAATTTTAATTTCCGCTTTGCTTAGTGAGGTTCATGAAGCATATATGAATGTATTCGGAACGTCTTAAATCACATGCGAAGAAAATATGCCATTCGAATACTTACATTTCCCGAAATGCACCCAATCCGCCAACGTTGTCCATCAACTTTCCCTCCATTTCATGAAAACCCAGAGTCCAGTAATATAACTGGGCCCTTGATTTCATGGGACAGTATGCAACAAAATAACCGCAAATTTGAAACACGTCTTATCCAAATCTTATAGACCCTCAGTCCATGGATTGCTAACAGCTCAGAGATTGAAACCTACTCAAGAACAGCCTGTCCGCCATCGATTGAAAGCAGAGTCAAAACACATATTAATTCCCGCTCAAAAGAAGAGGAAGCCAAAGCCCATGAAGCACAGTATGCAATGTTGAAACAAGATGACCACAATATCATATGTTATACAGATGGATCTATGTTGAACGAAAACATTGGGGCAGGAACTGTAGTTGAAATGACTAGAGAAGATATCATCTAAGCAACCTACCCAATGGGCCATCAACAGGAAGGTTATGACGCCGAATTACTTGGTATTCTTAAAGCTGCACAGAAATGCTTTCAGATTTGTCAACATAATAACCTCACCAAAAGACATATATGGATTTTCACAGACAATCAAGCTGCCATACGACATCTCAATACCTTCAACCCGCCCCGGGAGAGTCCACTTCCCTGGCACTCTCCAATATTGCCAATAACCTCCATACACTCAAAACTACGATCACAGTACACTGGGTTCCTGGCCGCACATATGTACCTGGAAATGAGCTTGCTGTTATGTTGGCAAAAAGTCCACTCTTGAAAAACCACCCACCTACTATAAAACCTCTTTATCTTACCTCAAGAGGGTAAACCGAGCAGCAAAAATGCAGGAATGGGGATATTGGTGGATGAGGCATCCAGCAAAAGGAAAGAACTATATTGAAACTTTCTGTACGAAACCAGACAATATTTTCACAAGTGGCAACCGTCAGTTTGCATCGACTGTCACCAATCTACGAACTGGACATGGATACTTTCGCAGTCATCTATTCAAAATACCAACTAATTCTGTTGACTCCGCTCACAGCCCATGTCGCTATGGAGGTTCACAGTCGCCAGAACATCTTTTTCCAAGATGCCCCTTATACCAACGCGAAAGACAAACAATGCAGAAGGAGATTGGAGTGGTACACCCTCGGTATCTCTGGATGCATCTTCTTTATACCGATCAAGCAATGCAACCTTTGAAACATTTTCTGCATGACACACATATAGCTACTCAAAGATGGTACCTGGGCCAATTCCGTGATGACGAATACCTTGGGCAGGGTAACAGCCGAATTGCAGGCCAGGGAAATGTCAATGATAGGGTGGAGGAACATCAGAGTGAGAGTGCAGGTGTCACGGTTGTGTCGAGTGACGATCGAAGTGGGAATAAGGATTGATAAAGGATAAAGGGAATACGAAGGAAAGCAGGTTTTGTTGTAATGAATCAAGTTTTGTCGGAAAGAATCAGGTTTTGTTGGAAGGAATCAGGTTCCGTTGGAAGGAATCAGGTTTTGTTGGTTGCGTTGTAGATATGGCGTGATGGTTATGGCGTAAGCCGCGGGTTGAAGGGGTTGCGTACATAGATGGGTGGAGTTAGGATGTGTTTTGAAACAAGTGAGTAAAGATGACGATGGTCGCATTAGTGGTATATAAGGACACTGGATTTGTGAAGGATAGCTTTGTTCTTCACTCGTTCTCTAGTCTACAAAACAATCAATAAGCTTCAGCAACAATCATTGTTCACTTCTGTAATTCCGGAATTCGAGTCTCTTGCCTGTTACGCAGCACCCGCGATCACTGCTCACCCCTCAACACCTACACCTTAGTTCGGTTTTTATAACCCCTAGAACTACAAGCCTTGAACCCTTGACAGAAGAACGAGTCCAAAATCGATTCTACAGGTTATATTTCAGTATATGTGCCGCTACTCTCATCGAAGTGGCTGTTACTTTTGCCATAGACTTTGCAATTCCCTCTGTTCCGTGTTTAAATCAGTTGGAAACTTCGAAAACAATCTCACAGTACTCAGCTTTTGGAGACACTGCTGCGTAGTGTGCCTGTGGAAACATTGACGAGAAGGGTCCACGCTGTTTTAAATGCCAGCATACGACAGCAATAAACCTCAACAATCAAGAATCAATTTCTTCGACCTAGTTGATCGAACCATCAACCTCTTCGAAAAAGAACCATTAAAAGCCTTTGATAGCATCGATGCTATCCTCAACAAACCCGAAGAACATTTGGAAGCATACTTCTGGGACGAACCACAAGCGGTATCTCCTTGGAATTGCTACTGCACAGAAGCAGCAAGCAATGGAGGAGGCCTCCAAATGAACGACGCAGTATTTAAAAATTTTTGGACCAAGTATTATGGTCTTCACGTCGATTATCAAAACAAAGAACCGTGCTCCTGCGAACATAACTGCGGAGGAACGTATACAACAAACAGCCGAGCAGCAGAAGCTCAATCAACAAAATCTGAATCCACGATCAATGCAACACAGAAGGGCATAGCGAGCGAAATCTCGTGGGCGGATTACAACGACACAAAGCAATTATAGGCAAGGGAGTTGACCGCGAGATACATCCAGCCCCGTTACCAATCCGGCTGATCATCGTAAAAACACCCAGCAAACACGAGGTGTTCTTCTGGTAGATGATCAACCAATTTTTAGAAGCAGAAATCGCAGCGGCAGTTGAACAAATCCAAGACAATATAGACGAAGTCAGAGACTGTTTGACAGAACCTCGCCTCGTTACAGCCGCCTCTCTACATCATCAGAAAGATGTCTGGAGAATCCTCAAGACCAACTCGCGACGTCACGTTGACTGGAGCTTTACATATAGAGGTGGCAATCATGGCAGCAAAAAATACAGAAATCATGAACGGAACACAGCACCGGAATCACATCACGGATATCAACAAAGGGCTCACAGCAATCAGCCAATTACCAACAACCAGCAGACTGAACGAATTGCTCAAGCAACTGCAATCTGTGAAGAATGCGGAAGTACAAATATCGGAATTGCTGGCAGAAGGAAAAAAAATAGTTCAAGAAAGGGACAACCTGAAGCAGGAACTACTGCTTACTCAACAAGCAAGGGCCGCGGCGGAAACACCACAGACATGCAGTCATGGGGATCTGGAAGAAGAAGTCCGGATCCTAAAACAGACATTGGAAGAGGCGAATCCAGACCTGGCAAAATTGAAAAAGGATCTGGAAGATGCTCAGGCCCAAATGGAGATATTTAGGGATCTGGCGGAGGAAAATCGACAACAGGTAACTAGGATCCTGAAGTTGACCGAGGGAAGAAGGGTAGAAACAGGAGAGAGGACGGATCGAGAGGAGCGAGAAGAAAAAGTGAATGACATCACCAGTTTTTCGGGAGAAGATAGGAAGGAACTTCGAGGGTGGAACGTGCAGTTGGCATTGAAAATAGCTGGAAAACCGAAGGCATTGAGCAACGAACAGAAGAAGCTGAGGTATGCAGTCGGATGTCTTATGGGAGTGGCTCTGACACAGTTAATGCCACACTGTGACTAAATCTCAGGAGAAGTCAAGCTCAATACCCTGCAAGACCTAATTGACCTGCTGGATGTAGCATTCGGAGATCAAGACAGAGCAGCAACAGCGAAGACAGAACTCGAGAAACTCAGGCAACGAGACCGCGAATTCACCCAGTACTATGCGGAATTCCAAAGGTACTTAGTAGACACCAAATGGAACGAAGATGAACAATTGGACGCAATAAGAAAAGAACTGTCCAACGAACTCAAGGACTCCATACAGCACATCGAGGAGCCAGAAGGCATGATCGAATTCGTTAAAATGGTGTCAAAAAGGACTCACAGCTCAGGAGAAGAGCCGCAGAAAAAAAATCTGGAAAGTGGGAAGGATATAAAAGGTCCGATGGAACAACCAACACCACATCCGCCCCAGACGCAGCACCTGCAGGATCAGTAGCAGGATATCACGGCCCCGCACCGATGGATCTTTCAGCTGTCAAAGGAAAGAAGATTACACCAGAGGAAAGGAAAAGGCGAAGGGAAGGGGGATTATGTATGTACTATGGGGATAGCAGACATTTTGCGGCATCATGCCCAAGGAAGTTGAAGGCAGCATCAGGACAAACGGAAGTATCAACTTTCATGAAGACAGCAAATGAGGGAGATCCAGATTCGACAACTGGGAAAGGAAAGGAAGTGGAATCGGGAAAAGTTTAGTCCAGTGCAATAAGGATGGCAATTGCGCTGGAAACGAATCTCCTTTGTCAGTTAATGCTAGTTTTGGTATTTCGCAGTTCTCTATATCAAGCGCAGAAATAAAAGAGTCTTCTATGGGAAGCAAACATCTCGTTGTGAAATGCTCGCTGAAAATAGACGACAAGATCATCATTACCCACGCTTTGATAGACTGCGGAGCTACTGGAATAGCATTTATTGACAAAGATTTCATCTGCCATCATAGATTACAGGAACAAGAATTAAATGAATCAAGAGAACTAGAAGTTATAGATGGAAGGCCCATCGAATCAGGAACCATCACGACTATGGCCAAATTGAGCTTAGGCATACGTGGACATCAGGAACAGTTACCAGCATTCGTTACGAAACTTGGACACTATCCAATCGTACTTGGATTACCATGGCTACAACTTCACCATGTTACAGTCAAATTCCAAATGAAAAGAATAGAATTCGAAAGCAATTACTGCAAGAAGCACTGTCAACATCATTCGAGCGTATGGGTATGGAGAAATCATATGGAAGCAACGGAATCTGATGGATCAAAACTGGACATATGCGCCATAGCAGCAGCTCCAGTTATGAGACAGAATAAGAAGGAGAAACTCAATGTGTACGCGGTAACCTTATATGAAATCAACAAGGCCCTAGAAGTGAAGGACCTTCAAGAAAAAGCGCTGGAACAGTTAATTCCTAAGGAATATCATCAGTTTCTCCCCCTCTTCGATGAAGTAATCGCTGAAAGGCTACCACCACACAGACCGTACGATCATAAGATTACACTCCAAGATGGATTCACACCACCCTTTGGACCAATATACAGCCTGTCAAGAGAAGAACTTCATGTCCTGAAAGACTGGATTGAAAAGAATTTGTCAAAGGGATTCATCAGATTGTCGTCATCAGCATGCGGAGCACTGGTGTTGTTCGCACCTAAACCGAATGGAGGCTTACGTCTATGCGTGGGCTACTGAGGACTCAACGAAGGAACAATAAAAAATTGATATCCGTTACCATTAATCCAGGAAACCCTGCTAAGATTATCAAAAGCCAAATGGTACACCAAACTGGATGTCCGAGATGCCTACAACATGATCCGAATAGCAGAAGGAGACGAATGGAAAAGGGCATTGAGAACCCGTTATGGCCTATTTGAATCCCTCGTGATTCCCTTCGGACTCACCAATGCACCAGCTAGCTTTCAGGAATTCATCAACGATACTCTTCACCCCTTCCTGGATATCTTCTGTACGGCATTCCTGGACGACATCCTTATTTACAGTGACAATTTAAAAGAACATAAGGAACACGTCAGAGCAATAATGTCGACGCTTAAGGAGGCCGGTCTGTATCTAAAAGCGGAAAAATGCGAATTCCATCAACAGGAAGTGAAGTATCTGGGATTGATAGTTGGAGTAAATGGGATTAGAATGGATCCGGAAAAAGTAACATCGGTCAAGGAGTGGGAAGCACCCGGCACACTCAAGGAGGTTCAAGCGTTTTTAGCATTTGCGAGCTTCTATCGAAGATTTACAAGGAATTATAGCAGGTTGGTCCAACCATTAACAAAACTTACGAAACAGCTTGTACCATTCCAATGGGGCCCCGATCAAAAGACAGCATTCGAAGAATTGAAAGAAGCATTTATGTCAGCACCAGTCCTAGCACATTTCGACTATGAGAAAGAAATCGTTTTGGAAACCGATGCCTCAAGCTACGTGTCTGCAGGAGTATTATCTCAATACGACGATCAAGGAATCATTCATCCGGTAGCATTCTTTTCGAAGAAACATTGACCGGCAGAAGACAATTACGACATTTATGATCAAGAACTGGGAGCCATAGTTAAAAGTCTGGAACAGTGGAGACCGGAATGCGACGGGTCAGTACACCCTATTAAGATACTGACCGACCACAAGAACCTTGAATACTTCATGATGTCAAAGCTACTAAATAGACGACGAACAAGATGATCCGAATTCCTGTCAAGATTCAAGTTTACGATTTTATACCGCCCAGGAAAGCAAGGTCAAAAGCCTGATGCACTCACCAAAATACCAGGAGACATTCCTCCGAAGGGGGGGGCAGAAAAAACCCAACAAATCGTGCTCAAAACGGAGAATCTCGACAAACGCATACAATAAGGACTGGTGGTAGCATTTGCAGAGGTGGTAAATCAGGATGCAATCGAACCAAAGGAGTTGTGGAACTGGTTTCAAAACGTATGCAAAGACTGCCAATTCGACAGCAGTGAAGGACTGTGTATCAACGCAACGGACCTCAAAAAAGACGCGGACAAATTACAACTGATACAGGATCATCACGATACACCAGCAGCAGGACATCCAGGATGAGCAAAAACCCTTGAACTTCCCAAAAGCAATCATCAATGGCCAGGAATGAGGAAGGACGAGGACAGATATGTACGGAACTGCCATATATGCCAACTCAGCAAAGCAACTCATCAGAACATCCACAGATGGCTCAAACCTTTGGAAATACCGCAACAACCATGGAAGGATTTAAGTATGGACATTGTGGTGGGGTTACCAGAAAGCGAGGGTCACAATGCCATATGGGTGGTAGTGGACAGACTATCAGAAATGAAGCATTTAGTACCATGTAGAGACGATACAGATGGAAGAAAATTGGGCGAAATGTTTATATGAAAAGTGTTCAAGTTACATGGCTTACCGGACACCATAGTATCGGACAGAGGACCTCAATTCGCATCACAGTGCTGGAAACATATCTGCAAAAGACTGGGGATCGAATGAAAACTGTCAACTGCATTTCATCCACAAACCGATGGCCAAACAGAGCGAATGAAGGCCATTATGGAACAGTACCTCAGTGCTTTCGTCAATTATCAACAGAATGACTGAACACAGTGGCTACCAATGGCAGAATTCGCGTCGAACAATCACGCCTCGGAAACAACAGGATGCTCACCATTTTTTGGCAATTACAGATGTCATCCAAGAATGACCTTCAGTCAACATCCGATTCAGAATGGAAACGATATCAGGGAAGTAAACGCAAATACCCTCTCCCAGAAAATGAACGATATCTTCCAACACATGAAAGCTGAAATGATTCGAGCACAAGATATTCAAGCGGAACAAGCGGACAAACATCAACGAGAGGGAGTGCAGATGAAGGTTGGGGACAGAGTCTGGATGTACGCCAGGAATATTACAACACAACGACCCAGCAAGAAGCTTGACTGGAAACGCCTGGCACCATATCAGATCACGGAGGTTATTAGTCCATGGGCTTATCGGTTACAATTACCCAAGGGCCTTCACATCCACCCAGTACAACCAATCTCCCGCTTGACCAAAGTGTCGGAAGATCCTTTGCAAGGGCAAATCGAATCCGCACCACCTGCAGTCATTGTGGACGGAGAAGAAGAATGTGAAGTGGAACGCATGGACGATTCAAGAATATTTCGACGACAGCTGCAGTATCTGGTTAAGTGCAAAGGCTACGATGAACAAAGCTGGGAACCAGCGGTTAAATGGACGGGCTCCAACCAATCGACGTTTTCCATGCGGAACAACTTGGCAAGCCCGGATCAACCGCTTCGTAGGAACTTAGCATGTGGGAGGGGGAGCTACTGTCACGGTTGTGTCGAGTGACGATCGCAGAGGGAATAAGAATCGATGAAGGATCAAGGGAATAAGAAGGAAAGCAGGTTTTGTTGTAATGAATCAAGTTTTGTCGGAAAGAATCAGGTTTTGTTGGAAGGAATCAGGTTTTGTTGGTTGCGTTGTAAATATGGCGTGATGGTTATGGCGTAAGCCGCGGGTTGAAGGGGTTGCGTACATAGATGGGTGGAGTTAGGATCAATTCTGGAACGAGTGAGTAAAGATGACGACGGTCGCATTAGTGGTATATAAGGACGCTCGATTTGCGGAGGATAGGTTTGTTCTTCACTCGTTCTCTAGTCTACAAAACAATCAATAAGCTTCGGCAACAATCTTTCTTCACTTCTGTGATTCCGGAATTCGAGTCTCTTACCTGTTACGCAGTACCCGCGATCACTGCTCACACCTCAACACCTACGCCTTAGTTTGGTTTTTATAACCCCTAGAACTCCGAGCCTTGAACCCTTGACAGCAGGCGATGATGGGGAGGGTAATGATGAGGAGGATGGAGAAGCAGAGAGTTGAGAGGAGGATGAAATTGGAATGGGGAAGGGAGGAGGAGGGTAAACTCCAGGAGGAGAACCCGCATGATATGCATGACCAAGCCGAATGAGACTGACAGATATATTATTATTGTATGAAGCGTGTTGCTGTCCGCTATGATTTATTGAAAATTTCTTTGTAACTAGAGCAGAGGTGACAGGAAACTGTGGAGCGATGCTACCTAGCCAGGGGTTTTTCGTTTTTCCTTTATTCGGTTTCATTAGTTGTTCTTGTTCACGGTTACTTGTTTGTACCTTACTGGCCATAGCCTGCGGGCTGCATGCTGAATGATGAATAAATAAATAAATAAATAAATAAACGTCTTATTACATCTTCATGATGCTACACCCCTGAGTAACATTCTTGCCAATGCCCATATGGTGTTTCAGCTTCTATGGGTGCAGAACGTTGAATAGCCTTAATCAACAAAAGTCAGTTTTTGCTGATTTACATAGTCAAATACGCCACTCACATCCATAAAGAGAGCAGTAGTTCATTCCTTGGAGCGTTTTCCTTGTTCAATTTGATGTGTAAGTGCCATTGAAGCATCTACAGCAGAACGTTGTCTTCATTCTCCTATTTGATCTTTGTGTAGCAGGATGTTTTTGTCAGCCATATATACAATTCGGTTTGCCATCAACCTATCAAGGATCATTCCAAGGCAATTGAGAAGGGCGACAGGTCTGTAGGCCTTAGGTATTGAATAATCAGGTTTTCCAGGTTTGGGAATAATGACAATCATCGCTTGTGGCCAAAAGTTGGAGTGTTATCCGGTGGTTCCAAGTATAGCAAAGAGTCTGTTGAAGTGTTGGATGGGTGCAAGGTATGCTTGCCGAAGGGTGTACAAGGTAAGCCCATCATGTCCAGGGGCTTTACGTAGTGCCGAGGTAAATATTGCTTGTTGGATTTCTGTTGTGGCCAATGTAACCCATGGCAAGGTTGGTTGGTTGGTAATATCAGTTGGAGAAGGTGCTACTGGTGGGTGTGGATACATGGTGGAACAGAACACTACAGCCTTTTGTTCAAAAGTCACAGCTGTGTTTTTGGAATATGAAAGGGGTGGTGACCGCTGTGTTTTAATGGGTTTGATATAATTGGGGGCGGAACATATATCAGTGCCTTGGGCATTTGTTACAAATTAATCCACATTGTTGTCTTGCTGGTGAGGATATCCCGGAAATATTGGTTTCGAACAGCTTTGTTTTTGATATGATCACGTTCATGGTGGGGTTTCTACAACGACTTTTCGGCTCGTATCATACGTATTCAGGTTATTTTGAGTTGCGGTGTTCACCAGCATGTGGCATGGGTTGTAAGTCGGAGGACAGGTGTAGATTCCTTGACGGCATCAAGAATCATATCTTGGATCAGATCATCTGATTTCTCAACATTTCATTGGGTTGGTTGTGCCAAGAGGCATGGCCAGACCACTCTTGAGGCATGGGAAAGTGTATATTGAGAGTCTTCAAGAATAAATCCCAATCTGTTTCATTCCAGTTGTATCTGACCATATTGGAGTCGGTGGTGACTCGTACAGATTCTGCCATGATATCAAAATGTATTGTTGCGTGGTGTGAACCTGTTGATGCATTGTCATCCACTGCACAATTTGTATGTGAGTCATGGATAGCGTCTGATGTAAAGGCCAGGTCGATAATAGAGGTTCCCATGCCATTTGGGTAGTAGTAGGTTGGGGTGTCTGGTTCAGTGAGAAGGGAAAAATCAATGCTTTCCATGATCTGAACAAGTTCGATGGCACGTATAGGTGATGTGATTTGTGATTTCCAACATATATGATGAACATTCATGTCACCAGAAATAATACATCATTCAGGCAAAGGAATATTGGTGAAGCTGCTTGCAATGGAATAGAGATTAGATATGCCTTCATGTTCATTGTACATATTGAAGACTGTTATTGGTGCAATTGAGGGGGTTGATATTTCAAGGACTTGAATATCAGGATCCTTGCTGATGTCGGTACGTGGGGAGCATTTGATATAGGGATTGTTTTTCGCCACATAGGCAATTGTCCTATAGTGTTTTCTTAAGTTTTTAGGTGGTATCAGTAGCTCAAATCCAGGGTTTGTTGTAATGAATGTATTGTCTGGGTTGAATCCAGGTTCTTGGAGTAGAAGAGGGTCAGCCATTCCAACTGCAATGTCAAGAAGCGTATTGATGACTAAGGAGGAATGGTTGCAGTTGTGTTGTATAATTCCAATATTGGTAGGTGAATAGGAAGGTTCTTCAGGTATGGGTGATGGTTGGGTGGTCTTTCATGGACTGGGCTCATACCACAGCATGTTCAGCAGTGATTGTTGGGCATTTTGAAAGGTTGGCTTGGTGATCACCCTTGCAGTTGATGTATTGGATAATATCACGGACAAATTGTTTGCCTATACTGGGACATGATCCACATGTAGTTTTTTGAATTTTTATTCATCATACAGTATGCAGCCCGCAGGCTATGGCCAGTAAGATACAAACAAATAACCTTGAACATGAACAAAAAATGAAACGGAACAACGGACAAGCGTAAAACCCCTGGCTAGGTAGCACAGCTCTACAGTCGCTTGTCACCTCCACTTGAGTTACTAGAGATTTTCAATTAATCATAGCAGTCTGTAACACCCTTCATACAGGAATAGAATATCTGTCAGTCCCATTCGGTTTGATGGCCAAAACAGAATCAGGACTGACCCCAAGTGCAGTCCGCGAATTATACGATGCGTGTGTTGTCCCTGTTTGCGACTTTGGAGCAGAAGTTTGGTGGATGGGGCAAGCAGCATATCAACAGAAATTTGAAACAGTTCAAAATATAGCCCTTCTGTGTATCCTTGGAGCCTTCCACACATCACCAACAATAGCCCTACACAATGAATCAGCCCTGCCGCCAGTAGCTGTACGACTTAATCACATGCTAAAAGAATATGCAATACGAATACTTGTATTTCGCAAAATGCACCCAATCTGACAACTTTGTCCATCGACTATTCCTCCATTTCATGAGACCCCAGAGTCTAGTAATACAACTGTGCCCTGAATTTCATGGGACAGTATGCAACAAGCTAACCGCAAATTTGAAACACGTCTCACCCAAACCTTATCAACCCTCAGCCCATGGATTTCTAATAGTTCCGAGATTGAAACCTACTCAACCACAGCCTGTCCACCACTGATTGAAAGCAGAGTCAACACACAAATTAATCCCGATTCAAAGGAAGAGTAAGCCAAAGCAGATGAAGCACAGTATGTGATGTTGAAACACGATGACTGAAATATTGTTTGTTATACAGATTGATCAATGTTGAACGAAAATATTGGTGCAGGCACTGTAGTGGAAATGACTGGAGAAGAAGTCATCGAAGCAACCTACCCAATGGGCCGTCAACAGGAAGTTTATGACGCTGATTTACATGGTATTCTTAGAGCTGAACAGAAATGCTTTCAGATTTGTCAACGTAATCACATCACCAACAGACATATATGGATTTTCACTGACAATCAAGCTGCCATACGACTTCTCAATACCTTCAAACCCGCCCCTGGACAGTCCACTTCCCTGGCACTGTCGAATATCGCCAATAACCCCCATGCACTCAAAACTACGATCACAGTACAATGGGCTCCTGGCCATACAGATGTACCTGGAAATGAGCTTGCTGATAAGTTGGCAATACAGTCCACTCTTGAAAAACCACCTACCTACTATAATACCTCCTTATCTTACCTCAAGCAGGTAACCCGAGTGGCAAAAATGCAGGAATGGGGGGATTGGTGGTTGAGGCATCCAGCAAAAGGAAAGAACTATATTGGAACGTTCCGTACTAAACCAGGCAAAATTTTCACAAGTGGCAACTGTCAGTTTGCATCCACCGTCACCCAACTACGAACCGGGCATGGATACTTCCGCAGTGATCTATTCAAAATTCCCACTAATTCTGTTGACTCCCCTGTCTGCTCATGTCACTATGGAGGTTCCCAGTCACCAGAACATCTTCTTCTAAGATGCCCCCTATACCAAGGCGAACAACAAATGATGCGGAAGCAGATTGGAGTGGTACACACTCGATATCTCTGGAAGCATCTTCTTTATACAGATAAAGCAATGCAACCTTTGAAACATTTTCTGCATGACACACATATAGCTACTCGCAGATAGTACCTGGGCGACTTGCGTAATGATGTACACTGTGCGCAGGGTAACATCCGAATTGCAGGCCAGGGAACTATCAACGATACAGTGGAGGAACATCAGAGTGAGTGTGGAGGGGCGGATGGAAAGAATGACGATGTTGAGGAAGGGAAAACAGAGGGTTGACAGGAGGAGTAATTGAGAACAGGAAAGGGAGGGGGAGGGTACACTCCAGCGGGAGAACCCGCATAATATGCAGGACCAAGCCGAATGAGACTGACTGACATTTGATTATTTTATGAAGCGCGTTACATACCGCTATGATTCATTGAAAATATCTTTGTATCTAGAGCAGGGGTGAAAGGAGACTGCGGGGCGGTGCTACCTAGCCAGAGGTTTTTGTTTTTCCTTTGATCAGTTTCATTTGGGGTTCTTGTTCACAGTTATTTGTTTGTACCTCACCGGCCATAGCCTGCGGGCTGCATGCTGTATGATGAATATATAGATTAATAAATCAATTCAGCTTGATCCTGCATATGAAGCAGGAGGGTAAACTCCAGGGTGAGAACTTGCATGATATGTAGGACCAAGCCGAATGTTACTGACAGATAAATTATTATTGTATGAAGCGTGTTACAGACCGCTAGGATTAATTGAAACTTCCTTTGTAAGTAGAGCAGGGGTAACAGGAGTCTGCGGAGCGGTGCTACCTAGCCTGGGGTTTTTAGTTTGTTCTTTGTTCAGTTTCATTAGTTGTTCATGTTCACGGTTATTTGTTTGTACCTTACCGGCCATAGCCTGCGAGCTGCATGCTGTATGATGAATAAATAAATTAATTAATGCATATGATGCAGGTTCTCCTCCTGGAGTTTGCCCTCCTCCTCCCTTCCTCATTCGATTTTCATCCTTCTTTTAACACTCTGCTTCACCTTCCTCCCAATCATTACCCTTCGCATCATCGCCTCCACTATCACTGTGAAGTTGCTCCACCATATCGTTGACTGTTTCCAGGCCTGCACATTGGATGTTACTCTGCCCAAAGTGTGCATCTTCATGGAAATGGCACACGAACCATCCCCAGCTAGCTATATGTGTGATGTGCAGAGACTGTTTCAAAGGTTGCATTGCATTATCTGTATAAAGAAGATGCTTCCAGAGAGAACCAGGGTGTACCACTCCAATCTCCGTCCGCATTGTTTATCTTTCGGGTTGGTATATGGGGCATCTTAGAAGAAGATGTTCTGGTGACATAGAACCTCCAACGCGATATCGGCAGTCAGGGGAATCAACAGAATTTGTTGTTAGTATGCATAGAACACTGCGAAAATATCCATGTCCCATTCATGGTTGGGTAACAGTTGATGCAAACTGACGGTTGCCACTTTTGAAAACATTATCTGGTTTCATTCGGAAAGTTCCAATATAGTTCTTTCCTTTTGCTCAATGCCTCATCCACCAAGCCCCCCATTCCTGTATTTTTGCTGCTTGGGTTACCCTCTTGATGTAAGATAAGGATGTATTATAGTAGTTCAAGAGTGGACATTTTTGCCAACTTATCAGCAAGCTCATTTCCAGGTACATCTGAATGGCCAGGAACCCATTGTACTGTGATCGTAGTTTTCAGTGCATGGAGGTCATTGGCGATATTGGAGAGTGCCCGGGAAGTGGACTGTCCAGGGGCAGATTTGAAGATATTGAGACATCGTATGGCAGCTTGATTGTCTGTGAAAATCCATATATGTCGTTTGGTGATGTTATTACATTGACAAATCTGAAAGCATATATCTGTGCTGCTTTGAGAATACCAAGTAATTCAGCATCATGAATTTCCTGTTGATGGCCCATTGGATCGGTTGCCCCGATGATGTCTTCTCCAGTCAATTCGACTACAGTTCCTGCCCCAATATTTTCGTTCAACATCGATCCATCGGTATAAGATATGATATCGCGGTCATCTTGTTTCCACATTGCAAACTGTGCTTCATGGGCTTGGCTTCCGCTTCTATTGAGCGGGAATTTATTTGTGTTTATACTCTGCTTTCAATCCATATTGGACACACTGTGGTTGAGTAGGTGTCAATTTCCAAGCTGTTAGAAATCCATGGACTGAGGGTCGATAAGGTTTGGATAAGACGTATTTCAAATATGTTGTTATTTTGTTGCATACTGTTCAATGCAATCCAGGGCCCAGTTGTATTACTAGTCTCTGAGGTTTCATGAAATGGTGTGAAAGTCAATGGACAATGTTGTGGGATTAGGAGCATGTCGGGAAATGTAAGTGTTCACTTGGCATATTTTTGTCACTTGTGATGAAGTCGTACAGCGACTGGTGGTAGGGCCACTTCATCACATGAGAAGAAAATATGCAATTCGAAAACTTACGTTTCCCGAAATGCATCCAATCCGACAACGTTGTCCATCGACTTTCCCTCCATTTCATGAAACCCCAGAGTCTAGTAACACAACCGGACCCTGGATTTCATGGGAGAGTATGCCACACAATAACCGCAAATTTGAAACACGTCTTATCCAAACCTTATCAACCCTCAGTCAATGGATTTCCAACAGCTCGGAGATTGAAACCTAGTCATCCACAGCATGTCCACCATGGATTGAATATAGAGTCAAAGAACAAATTAATCCTTGTTCAAAGGAAGAGGATGCCAAAGCCCACGAAGCCCAGTATGCAATGTTGAAACAAGATGACCACAATATTGTTTGTTATTCAGATGGAGCTATGTTGAATGAAACATTGGCGCAGGAACAGTAGTTGAAATGACAGGAGAAGATGTCATTGAAGCAACCTATCCAATGGGCCATCAACAGGAAGTTTATGATGCTGAATTACATGGTATTCATAAAGCTGCACAGAAATGATTTCAGATCTGTAAACATAATAATCTAATCAAAAGACATGTATGGATTTTCACAGAAACAATCAAGCTGCCATACGACGTTTCAATACTCTCAATACCGCCGCTGGACAGTTCACTTCCCTGGCACTCTCCAACATCGCCAATAACCTCCATGCACTCAAAACTACTATCACAGTACAATGGGTTCATGGCCATACAGATGTACCTGGAAACGAACTTGCCGATAAGTTGGCAAAAAAGTCCACTGTGGAAGAACCACCTACCTACAATAACACCTCAATATCGTACCTCAAGAGGGTAACCCGAGCAGCGAAAATGCGAGAATGGGGGGATTGGTGGATGCGACATCCCGCGAAAGGACAGAACTATATTGGAACATTCCGTACCAAATAAGACAAAATTTTCAGAAGTGGCAACCGCCAGTTTGCATCAACTGTCACCCAACTATGAACTGGACATGGATACTTCCGCAGTTACTTATATAAAATACCAACCTATGCTGTTGACTCCCCTCACTGCCCACATCACTATGGAGGTCCCCAGTCACCGGAACATCTTCTACTAAGATGCCCTTTATACCAACGCGAAAGACAAACCATGCGGAAAGAGATTGGAGTTGTACACCCTCGATATCTCTGGAAGCATCGTCTTCATACCGACAAAGCAATACAACCTTTGAAATATTTTCTACACGACACACATATAGCTACTCGAAGATGGTACCTGGGCCAATTCCATGATGATGAACACCTTGGGCACGGTATTATCCGAATTGCAGTCCAGGGAACTGTCAACGATCTGGTGGAGAAACATTAGAGTGAGAGTGGCGGGGATGATGGGGAGGATGATGATGAAAAGGATGGACAAGCAGAGAGTTCAGAGGAGGATGAAATTTGAACGGGGAAGGGAGGAACAGGGTAAACTCCAGGGGAAGAACCCGCATGATAGGCAGGACCAAGCCGAATGAGACTGACAGGTATGTTATTATTGTATGAAGCGTGTTACAAACCGCTATCATTTATTCGAAATAACTTTGAAACTAGAGCAGGGGTGATAGGGAACTGCGGAGTGGTGCTACCTAGCCAGGGGTTTTTCGTTTTTCCTTTGATCGGTTTCATTTGTTGTTCTTGTTCTTGGTTATTTGTTGGTACGTCAACGGCCATAGCCTGCGGGCTGCATGCTGTATGATGAATAAATAAATAAATAAACAGGGCCACTTCATTGTGTAGGGCAATTGTTGGTGATGTGCGCAAGGCTTCAAGGATACACCGAAGGGCCATGATTTGAACTGTTTCAAATTTCTATTGATAAGCTGCTGTCCCCATCCAACAAACTTCGGCTCCAAAGTCGCCAACAGATACAACACATGCATTGTATAGTTGGCAGACTGCACTTGGGGTGAGTCCTGATTCTGTATTGGCTAGTGATTTGAGTGCTCCAAGGGCTCTCTTGCCACTTGCGGCTTTCAGCATAACATGCTGTTTGAAGTTGATTTTTTTGTCAAACTAAATTCCAATCCACCTTGGCAGACATGATCCACATGAGTGGGAGGTAGTGGTGTGAGGTTCTGCACATATGTTGCAGAAAGGTAATTGCTGGCATCATAGCTAGGAATGGCCAAATCGTTGGCAGTTAGTACATTGGTTGGTTGGTTAGGATGCCACATATCGGTCAACTTTGGGTATCCTGCCACTAGTTGTACTCCATGATCTTGAATAAGTTCAGTTTCATGTTCAGTACGGACTGCAATAACCATGGTTGTTGGCATTTTGTCTGGTCGCGTTTCAGGCTTTGTACGAGATCGTGGTAGGGTGGTAAGCTTGATATGATTGTTGTTCATGTCAATATCATCTTTCAGTAATTTGATTCCTGTTTCACATGCACGACACATTGTTAGGTCAATGGAATGAACCATCATTTTTATCCATGTGTGTTGCTTTTCCAGATTTTGAGCAGTTGTATCCACTGAACGAACTGTTTCTCCAAAAACTTCATTGTGGGCTAGTAGCAATTCCAGAAGGCAGGCCTCTGCTGTCAGGAGGACGAGATTATGCTTATAGTTGACAGGAACATGTCCAATATTGGCCAAAGGGCTGCATGGCAGCGTCAGAGGGTGGCGTTGAGAGCAAGTTTAAGTTTTGTTAAACCGGCAGTAACTGGTTGATCACTGTTCCGGGCAATCACTAGAGTGCGTTCAATTGTGGAGAAAGGATGGGCATTCAGAGTATGCCCATTCGTATCTTTTGGTAGGTCATTCTTTGCGCATGCAGATGCATTTGCATAGCTGCCTTTGCGTTTGGGGGTGGTCCCTCCTGGGACGGCTGGAGTTTGTAGGTCTAGTGGTGCTTGTGGTGCATCGATCTTTGAAGCTTTGATTTGTACATGGTATTCAACTCGTTGTGCAAGAGTTGCAATGGTATTAATGGCAAGAACATGTTTTGTTTCCATTCAGGCTAAGCAGGAAGCCAGTGTTCGGTTTTGGGTGGTGAGATGTTTGTTGATTGTGATAATATCGTCGTGGTGTGGTTCAAAGATGGCATTGAATACCGGATGAATTCTCTCTTCATCTTCGTAATTTGGATTCAGCAGGTTGGTGGCTGGATCCTGAAAGCCTACATAATCAGCATTGTGATCATCGTCAGAATATTCATCATTGGCCTCAGTATCCTCTGGGGCATCTCCAAGTTGTAGATCTGCGTTTTCAGGGTATCCGAGATGGCCTTGGTTGGTTGGTTGATGAGGTGGGGCAGAGGGTTGTAGTTGGCCTGAGTGTGTCCGGGGATCGACACATCCGACGGCCATGTGGGTTCTTGAACGTACACCAGGGGCATGCAATGATGGGTATTCAGACGTACCCAGCAGTCGGTGAGAACATATCAGCTTCACTTTCGTTCCACATCGGGATATGTGGTCCATTATGGTAGTGTGTGATACGGCAGGGGCATCAATTGCGGAAAGTGGGTCGAAACTGGGGTTTGGGTAATAGTGCATTCCATCAGTACTGGACGTCCCGTGTGGGGGTGATGGTGGTGGTATTGGGGAAGTCATTCAAGACTTTAGAGGGTTTAAAAGGTGCTAAATATGTTAATGAAATAAATAATTTTGTAGGAAATTTAAATTGGTATAAATCCGACATTGGAGTGTTGCTATATGTGGCCTTGGTACCGCCTATTCTCTGAGGGGGTCAGAGCTTCACCTCATTTGTCCCAGCAAGGTGTTGGAGCATTGTACTAGATCCTTGGCTTCCTTACAGCAGATACAGAGACATCTGTAGCGCCAAGAAAACTATCGAGATGCATGAGGTTGGTACTATATTCCAAGTCTTGCGTGTATAGAAAGAGATAGGTAAACTGAACTTGTCCAAAGTTGAAGGCGATTTGGGTCTTGGGTAGGTTGACTCCAGGTCTGAGAAGGAATATAATTATCAAACTTAGATAATAGAATCAAGAGGAAGTAATATTGGAAGATGTTAAGCTTTGATAGGATAGAGGGCAAACAGTTTGAATTGCTATTTAATCTGTATGTTGCAATATAGAAAAAACTATCTACAGAGGTGGGAATCCACCCTCTTTTAAACATAAACCAGCACTCGTTCTAAAACAAAAGATACGCTGATGGGTACTTCGTTGGCCCTGAAAAAAGGAGTCATTTCATGGATAGTATGGTAACTATGAGTCATAGTCCGATGGTGTGATAGATAGTGTGATCGATGGTGTTACTGATGGTGTAATCGATGATCTGATGTGAGTCATAAAATCCTGTAGTTACTATAGAACACAAGTCTTTATGACTACGTAATTTAACTATATTATAAGGAACATGAGCACTATCTTTATGCTCAACAGTTGTGGTACTGAGGTTCATTGTCCCTTCTAAACTTATCTCTAACATCCGAAAACATGTAAAAACAAAAATATATACTTCAATAATCCAAGTCACGATCCTAATATTTCCAACACCCCTTCTCATTTTGTACAAAAATTTTTTCTTACATTAATGTACTAATATTTCACCTGACAATTCCTTAATTCATATATCCGCTAAATATTCAGACAATTGAACATACAACTCAGTGATTTTACCTGCTTCAACTTGCTCTCGGGTGAAGTGATAGGCTATATTGATGTGTTTTGATAGGTCGTTGGTTTAAAGATTATTTGTGATGTCGATAGCTGTGTTTGAATGACTCATAATTGCGTTTGGAATATCATTCTTCAATAACTCTTTGAGTGCTCATTGTAACCAGAGATGATGTTTCGTAGTCAAGGAAGGCGCCATGTATTCATTTTCGCAGGTGGCAGTTGCGTCAGACCTCTGCCTGCAAGAACGCCACGAGATTCTTGATTCTCCAAGTTGAAAAATATATCCAGAAAAGCTTCGGCTTGAGCTGAAATCATTTCTGTATAATGTATCAAAATATGCGGTGAGTTTGACAGGTGATATCCAAGGATAACAGTGGGCCAACAGTTGGCTTCCTTGAAGGTATCGAAGAACTTGTTTGGCGGCGGCCATATGTGTTGTGGAGGGATTTGTGTTGAATTGAGAGAGATGGGTGATAGTGTATGTGAGGTCAGGTCTGGTCCCAGTAACTAGATACATGAGAGATCTGATGATTTGTTGATATTATTTCATTGTTTTATCGTCAGTGTGTTGGAGATTGATTGTCAACCTATCGTTTGAGTCGTTCGGAGTCGAAACTGATTTACAGTTGTTCTATCCAAATCATTTCAGTATCTTCTCAATGAATGCTGTTTGGGAGAGAGTGATTTCAGCATCTGTGAATACAATGTTGATTCCAAACAGCCAATGTAGAGTTCCCATGTCGTTCGCTTTGAATTCACTATTAAGCATTGTGATGATTTGATCTTTCAAGGCTCCGGTTTCTCCATATATAGCAATATCGTCCACATGAATAGCAATAAATAGATCTTCTGATTCGTGCACAAAAGCACAGCGATCAACAGCAGTGATAACAAAACCGTTGCGGATTAGTTACACAACAAATCTATGGTACCATTCTCGAGGTGATTGTTTCAGTCCGTAGATACATCGTTGTAATTTTGGGACTTTTCCATCTATCCTGCTGTCTGCAGGTAGATGCATATAGATTTCTTCCTTTAGTATGCCATAAAGGAAGTCTGTCTTGATGTTGAGTTGATAAGAATTCAACCCTTAACAGGCGGTAATGGCTAAGAGTAGTCTTAGGGAATCGTAACAAACAACTGGTGAAAAGATTTCATCGTAATCAGGACCGTGAATTTGACTGAATCCTTTTGCAACTAGTCTAGCTTTGTATCATTGAATTTCTTCTTTGGAATCTGTTTTGATCTTGATTATCCATCGAGAATCAACAATCTGTCGATTTGTTGGTTTGGGTACCACTTCGCACACATTGTTATCTGTAAGTGATTGAAGTTCCTCATTTAATGTGACTTTCCATTCTGACCAATCAGGTGAGCGTTTGGCTTGTCGAAACGTTTGAGGTTCTTCATTAAGTATTGATGTGGGAACGATTTCTCCAGAATCCAGGGAGAGAGAGATATCATCAGCATCACGCATTGTTCTGTCAAGAAATTGCTCGTTCTGAGTGTCTATTCTCCTCTATTCTCTGGGAGGTTGGACTTGTCTTCCCGCTCTTGTGGTGACATCTGTGGTGGGGTATTGTTGAGCAACACTGGTAACTTGTAGTTGTTGTTGTTGCTGTGTGGAAGAGTTATTACCACCATGAAGTTGGTGGTGGTATTGCTCTTGTGGAGACGAGGGGGGAGGTTGATTGACATCTTTTTCGGGCTGTCCAGTACAGAAATGGCTTTGTCGTTGGGGAGTGTATAGTGATTCTTTATCTTCATCTTATTCGAATGTCCAGTAGTCTGGGCCTAGAAATCCTGATCGTTGTCCTTGGTCATATTGTTGAATAACTAATCTCATAATGTCTTCATTGCCTTGGTCCAAATATTTTCTGGTTTCTGAGGGGTTCCGTTCCATCCATATTATCCACATATCATCGGAAGGGAATTTTTCATTGTCAGATTGGTGTATCGAGATGAACGAGGTCACTACTCTCTTCTAAGTCTTGCGTGATTTGAAAGACAGATGGTAAATTGAACTCGTCCAAAGTTGAAGGTGATTCGGGTCTTTTGTAGTCTGACTCTAGGTCGGAGAAGAAATACAGTCACGAAACTAAGAGAATAGAATCATGCGGAAGTAATGTCGGAAGATGTTAATCTTTGGGATGATAATGGGCAAACAGTTTGTATTGCTATCTAATCTGTATGTTGCGATCTAAAAAAAACTATCGGCAGAGGTGGGAATCCACCATCTTTTAACATAAACCAGCGTTCGTTGTAAAAGAAAATAAAAGCTGATGCGCATCTTGTTGACCCTGATAAAGGATTCATTTCGTGGATAATGTGGTAACTATGAGTCATAGTTCGATGGTGTGATCGATGGTGTGATCGATGGTGTATGCGATAGTGTGATCAATGGTGTAGTTTCATGATGTGATGTAAGTTATATATAACCCTTTAGTTAATATAGAATATGAGACATTATGACTACGTAATTTAACTGTAATTTAAGGAATACGAGCGCTATCATTATGATAAGCGCTTGCGATACTGCGGTTTACCGTCCATTCTAAACTTATCTTTAATATCCGAAAATATATGAAAGACAAATATATATTTCACTAATCCCAGTCACGATCCCAATATTTCCAACACCCCTTCTCATTGTGTACAGAAATATTTCTTACATACATGTTCCAATATTTCTCGTGACAATCCCTGAGTACATATATCTGGTAAATTTTTAGACGATTGAACACATAACACTGAGATTTTTTCTGCTTCAACTTGCTCTCGCACGAAGTGATAGGCACTGTCGATGTGTTTTGATCGGTTGTTCATTTTAAGATTATTCGTGATGTTGATAACAGTGTTTGAATCACTCATGATTGTGTTTGGAATGTGTTTCTTCAATAACTCTTTCAGTGCTCGTTGTAACCAGAGATGATGTATTGTAGTTAAGGAAAGCGCCATGAATTCCATTGCGCGGGTGGAAGTTGTGACAGACCATTGCTTGCGAGAACGCCACGAAATTGTTGAGTCCCCATGTTGAAATAGATATCCAGAAAAGCTTATTCTTGAGTCGAGATCATTACCGTATGACACATCGGAATGTGCGGTGAGTTTGACGGGTGATTTCCAAGGATAAAAGAGGGTTGACTCTTTGCCTCCTTGAAGGTATCGAAGAACTTGTTTGGCGGCGACCATATGAATTGAGAAGAGATATGAGTTGATTTGAGAGAGATTGGTAATAGTGTATGCGAGGTCCGGTCTGGTACCAATAACTAGATACATGAGAGATGCAATGATTTGTTGATATGATTTCGTTGTTTTATTGTCAGTTTGTTCGAGATTTCTTGTCAATCTATGGTTTGGGTTGATTAGAGTCGAAACTGATTTACAGTTGTTCATTCCAAATCTTTTCAGTATCTTCTCAATGAATGCCATGTGGGAGATGGTGACTCCAGTATGTGTAAATGTAATGTTCATGCCGAGCAGCCAATATTGAGTTTCCATTTCGTTCACATTGAATTCACTCTTAGGGATTCCGATCGTTTGATGTTTCAAGGGTCCAGTTACTGCATACATGGTAATATCGTCCACATATATAGCAATAAATAGATCTCCTGATTCGTGCATGAAAACACAGGGATCAAAAGCAGTGATAACAAAACCGTAGTGGATTAGGTACTCAACCAATCTATGGAAACATTTTCAAGGTGATTGTTTCAGTTCGTAGAAACATCTTTTTAATTTGGCAACTTTTCCATCAATCCTGCTGCCTTCAGGTAGATGCACATCGATATTTTCCTTTAGTATGCCATAAAGGAAGGCTGTGTTGACGTTGAGTTGATGAGGTTTCCACCCTTTACAGGCAGCAATGTCTAACAGTAGTCTTCAGGAATCTAAACGAACAACAGGTGAAAAGATTTCATCATAGTCAGGACTGTGCATTTGACTGACCCATTTTGCAACTAGTCTAGCTTTGTATCGTTGAATTTCTCCTTTGCCATCTGTTTCGATCTTGAATACCCATCAAAAATCAACAATCTTTGGATTGGTTGGTTTGGGTACTACTTCCCACACATCATTATCTTTAAGCAATTGAAGTTCTTCGCAGGTTGCGTCTTTCCATGCCGACCAATCAGGTAAGAATTTGGCGATTCGAAACGTTTGATGATCTTCAATAAGTATTGATGTGAGTAGGCTTTCTTCGGAATCATGGGAGAGAGAGATATCATCAGCATTGCGCATTGTTCTGTCAAGACTTTGCTCGTTCTGAGTTTCTATTCTCCACCATTCCCTGGGAGGTTTCACTTGTCTTCCCACTCTTGTGGTGACACCCATGGTGGGGTGTTGTTGAGCAACACTGGTAACTTGTAGTTGTTGTTGTTGCTCTGTAGAAGAGTAATCACCACCATGAAGTGGGTGGTGGTATTGCACTTGAGGAGACAAGGCGGGCAGTTGAGGGAGATCTTCTTTGGGCGGTCCGGTAAAGACATGACTGTGTTGCTGGGGATTGTGAATTAATTCTTGATCTTCATCTAATTTGAATGTGCAGTAGTCTGACCTAGACATCCTGATCCTTATCCTTGGTCATATTGTTGAATTACGAATCTCATAATGTGTTCATTGCCTTGGTCAAATAATTTTTTGGTTTCTGTGGGGTTCCATTCCATCCATGTCGTCCGCATATCATCGGAAGGGAATATTTCATTGTCAGATCGGTGATCGATTTATGTTCGAGGGATTGATTTCTGTTTCGCATCTGAAAATTTGTGGTATGATGAATCCCCTTCTGTCTCTGTGGGAGGGAAGAAGATATCATTGGCAACAATGGTATTTTGTGATTCAGGTAGGTGGACTCTGTGATGATGGTCGTCATTGGCGTATCCAGTAAGAATTGCCCTTTGTGCCCTTGGTTGAAATTTCATTCCTGCACGTCGTTGCTGTTGAGGGATATATATGTTTCATTCACTGCCGAAGGATTATAGATGTTTGATTGAAGATGTATTACAGTGGAATGCTTCATAGGGAGTTCGATCGTTAACTACCGAATCAGGTTGTCGGATCTGTAGGTAGAGTGAAGTTGAAACTGCTTCTGCCCAAAGTCTGTTGTCATAGGTAGAAGCACTTTCGAGCATTGCTCGAAGTGATTCATCTATAGTTCGATTAAGTCTTTCAGCCACACCATTTGATTCAGGGGAATAAGGTGGAGTAAATTGATGAACTATCCCCTTCTGTTTAAGATAATATTTTGGCTCATTTGAAACGTATTCACAACCATTGTCAGTTCGAAAGCTTTTGGGTGTTATTTATTTATTTATTTATTTATTCATCATACAGCATGCAGCCCGTAGGCTATGGCCGGTGAGGTACAAACAAATAACCAAGAACAATACAACAAATGAAACCGAACAAACGAAAAACGAAAAACCTCTGGCTAGGTAGCACCGCTCTGCAGTCCCCTATCACCCCTGCTCTAGTTACAAAGAAATTTGAAATAAATCATAGCAGTTTGTAACATGCTTCATACAATAATACAATATCTGTCAGTCTCATTCGGCTTGGTCCTGCATATCATGCAGGTTCTCCCCCTAGAGTTTACCCTCCTCCTCCCTTCCCCGTTCAAATTTCATCCTCCTCTCAACTCTCTGCTTCTCCTTCCTTTTCATCATCATCCTCCCCATAATCCCCTCCACTCTCACTCTGATGTTCCTCCACCCTATGGTTGACAGTTCCCTGTCCTGCAATTCGGATGTTACCCTGCCCAAGCTGTTCATAATCATGGAATTGGCCCAGGTACCATCTTCATGTAGCTATATGAGTGTTGTGCAGAAAATTTTTCAAAGGTTGCATTGCTTTGTCAGTATAAAGAAGATGCTTCCAGAGATATTGAGGGTGTACAACTCCAATCTCTTTCCGCATGGTTTGTCTTTCACGTTGGTATAAATGGCATCTTAGTACAAGATGTTCCGGTGACTGGGGAACTCCATAGCGACATGGGCAGTGAGGAGAGTCAACAGCATTGGTTAGCATTTTGAATAGGTAACTGCGGATGTATCCATGTCCAGTTCGTAGTTGGCTGACAGTAGATGCAAACTGGTGGTTGCCACTGCTGAAAATATTGTCTGGTTCGGTACGGAATTTTCCAATATAGTTCTCTCCTTTCGCGTGATGTCGCATCCACCAAATCCCCCATTCCTGCAGTTTTGTTGCTCGGGTTACCCTCTTGATGTACAATAATGAGGTGTTATAGTCGGTAGGTGGTTTTTCCACAGTGGACTTTTTAGCCAACTTATCGGCAAGTTCGTTTCCAGGTACATCTGTATGGCCAGGAACCCATTGTACTGTGATAGTAGTTTTGAGTGCATGGAGGTTATTGGCGATATTGGAGAGTGCCAGGGAAGTGGACTGTCCAGCAGCGGGTTTGAGAGTATTGAGACGTCGTATGGCAGCTTGATTGTCTGTGAAAATCCATCCATGTCTTTTGCAGAGGTTATTACGTTGACAGATCTGAAAGCATTTCTGTGCAGCTTTAAGAATACCAAGTAATTCAGCATCATAAACTTCCTGTTGATGGCCCATTGGACAGGTTGCTTCAATGACATCTTCTCCTGTCATTTCAACTACTGTTCCTGCGCCAATGTTTTCGTTCAACATAGATCCATCTGAATAACAAACAATATTGCAGTCATCTTGTTTCAACATTGCATACTGGGCTTCGTGGGCTTTGGCTTCCTCATCCTTTGAACGAGGATCAATTTGTGTGTTCACTCTACTTTCAATCCATGGTGGGCAGGCTGTTGTTGAATAGGTTTCAATCTCCGGGCTGTTGGAAATCCATCGACTGCGGGTCGATAAAGTTTAGATATGATGTGTTTCATATTTGCGGTTATTTTGTTGCATACTGTCCCATGAAATCCAGGGTCCGGTTGTGTTACTAGACTCTGGGGTTATATGAACTGGAGGGCAAGTCAATGGACAACGTTGTCGGATTGGATGCATTTCGGGAAACGTAAGTATTCGAATGGCATATTTTCTTCGCATGTGTTTTTTGGGTGTTATGGTGTGTAGAAGTTCTACCTCCACAATTAAATTATTGAGGATTTGTATGGTACTTGACTTCTTTTGCATCAACTAAACCCAAGCGTATCGGGTAGCGTCGTCAATTAGGGTGATGTAATACACTGAGCCTCCGTAGGAGGGAGCTGAAAAGGGTCCTGACAGGTCTGAGTGAATCAAATCTAGCTTCTTTCAATTTTTGTCGATAGTTGAAGGGCGAGGTGATTTGGTTAATTTTGCTTTGATGCAGAAGTTGCAGTGAATATCGGTAGGTTTTGCTGGTAGTTCAGTGTCGTACAGCTTAGGATTTAGATTAGTATGTTCTAAGGCTTGATGCCAGGACTCATAAGTAGCATAGGCCGAATGATTCAGGTCAGGTATTTTGCACTGGTGTTCGTCAAACTTTGCTCCAAACATTGTTTTATTGTTTGTCATAACCGAAATATAATCTTCTTCTCCAATCATGTTTTATGTATTTCGTAGCTTCCTCCTAGCAATATGAGCTTTCCCCAATTGGGGAACATAATGAACTTCGCGAACTTGAAAAGTTGAAACCGATCCATCCTTAAGAACACAGTCCATCACAATATTACTTTTTCCTTTGATCTCCATGTGTCGTTTTGAACTGGACTCTACATGTCCGCAACAAGTATGAAAATTCTGGAATCTGTCTGGAAACGAGGTCATTTGTGAGCTACAGGCCATGTCGAAATAGAAGGATTTGGTTCTTACCTGTTCAGTTTCGGTTGTGACATTGGTTTCTTCTTTCATGCTTCAGTCTTTGCTATCCTGTTTCTTTTTGGCGTTGTGTTATTTGAGGCGAAAACAATCATTCCAAATCTGACCAGTGGATTTTCCTGGGTCATGTTTTGCACCCCAGGTGCAATCCTTAACTTCGGATATCTTTTCGGTCTTCTTGTTCTTCTTGTTCTTTCAACCATTTGATCGTTGTACGGTGGCGAGGGCAGTTTCAGAGGAACCAGTGATTGTTGAAGACATGTCCATAAGTAGTTTCTTGACATCGGCAAATCATAGGTCATCCTTTGTAGTTAGATTGTGAACAATATATTGATGATATTGTACGAGGAATCAGAGGAGGAAGTAACTTTTAAAGTTGTCTTCGTCCAGAAATGCAGCAAAATTCTAGACATTCGTGTCTTTTGATGCTTTTGCAAGTTTTTGTAAATTTGGCCACTGGTTTTCAAACTTGGTGATGAAGTCAGAAAAAAACAACAAGGTTGAGTAGGAGGAGGAGAGAGAGGTGAAGGTTGTGATTTGATAGACAAATGCATAAGCAGTGTGTCGGGAATATTCTGTGCGCAGCCATGTCCTCATTATCTGGGGTGATCCTAGTTCGACAATTTTTTCGAAAGTTTCGCTGGAAACCACTTGGATGACAAATGTCTATTCTTGGTTGCCTAAGTGCTCATATGCGACTACCTCCGAGTTATCGGATCGTGTGCGGGTACTAGTCCTTCCACAACTATTTCGTGACACTTCATTCCCTTTAAAATGATAACCATAGTTGCCTCCCATACATTGTAGCTTGATTGTCCTTCAAGTACTTTGATGTTATCGAGCTTAACTGAAGCATATTTGTCAACGACATCTGCTTTGGTTCTTGATGAAATGCTGAACTCAGGTTGCTTGACGGATGGTTCTCCTGATGCGCGTATTTTGGGCGATAGAGGTAGGGCAAGATGTGCTAATGGTGGTATCGGGATACTAGAATATCCTGCAGACTGTAACAGCATGTTTGGAGGTAGTTGTGTGTAGTCTTCTTCCGAATCGCTCATTTATCACACGTTTTCTAGGTGTCTTTCAGCGATGACGTAAGTGAGATGGTGATGTCCAAGATGTATATAGATAGTTTGGACTTTAGGTGTAAATTCATTGATGGTGTCAAACTAGAATTCTACATATCCGTCTTCGTTTTTATTCAATATTGGATTGTGAAGGGGTTGGAAATATTGGGATCGTGACTTGGATTAGTCAAGGTTGCATTTTCTTTCACATGTTTTTTGGATGTTAAAGATATGTTTAGAACAGACGAGAAGCGGTAGTTTCACAAGCGCTTATCATACAGATCGCGTTTGTATTTCTTGTATTATGTATTAATTACGTAGTCATAAAGACTCGTATCCTATATTAATTACAGGTTTATATATAACTCACATCACACCACCGATTACGCCATCGATCACACCATCGATTATGCCATCGATCACACCATAGTTACTAAGACTCATAATTACCACATCACCTATGAAATGACTCGTTTTGCCGGGTCAACGAAATATCCATCAGCTTTTCGTTTCTTTTTGAACGAACGCTGGTTTATGTATAACAGACTGTGGATTTCTACCTCTGTAGATAGTTTTTTTTTATATCTCAACATACAATTAGATAGCAATACCACAGTTTGCCCTCTACCTCTCCGAAGCTTAACATTTTCCCACATTCTTCCACTTGATTCTATTCTTTATTAGTAAATGACTATATTCCTTCTCGGATCCAGAGTCAGACTACACAAGACCCGAATCACCTTCAACTTTGGACGAGTTCAGTTTATCATCTCTCGCTCTATTCACACAAGACTTAGAAGAGAGTACCGACCTCGTTCATCTCGATAGAAGGATTGTATGAGGGTAGATAACTGAGGTCAAAGGTTCGAATTCCCAAGTATATCTAACTTCGAGATTTGAGTCGGAACGGTTACAGTAACGGCCGTCGCAGATATTGCAAACGATATAGGCTCTTGATATGCAGCTGTCCGGGCTCATGACTTATCGAGATGGACGAGGTTGGTACACCCTTCCAAGTCTTGTGTAAATAGAAAGACAGATGGTAATCTGAACTCGTCCAAAGTGGAAGGTGATTCGGGTCTTGTGTAGTCTGACTCTAGGTCCAAGAAGAAATATTGTCATAAAACGAAAAGTATTGAATCAAGTGGAAGTAATATCGGAAGATGTTGAGCTTCAGGAGAATAGAAGGCAAACTGTTTGAATTGCTATTTAATCTGTATGTTGCGATATAGAAAAAACTATCTACAGAGGTGGGAATCTACCGTCTTTTATACATAAACCAGCATTCGTTCTGACAGAAAAGACAAGCTGATAGGTATCTTGTTGACACTGAAAAAAGGAGTCATTTCATAGATAGTATTGAAACTATGAGTCATTGTTCGATGGTGTGATCTATGGTGTGATCAATGGTGTGATCAATGGTGTGATTGATGGCGTAATCAATGATGTGATGAGAGTCATATAACCCTGTAGTTAATATAGAATACGAGGCTTTATTGCAATGTAATTTAACTATAATATAAGGAATACGAGTGCTATCTTTATGATAAGCGCTTGTGATACTGCGGTTCATTGTCCGTTCTAAACTCATCTCTATCTTCCGAAAACATGTAAAAAGAGAAATATAAACTTGACTAATCCAAGTCACGATCATAATATTTCTAACAAAAACCTCTAGGAGGCCTGCTTTGTGATGGGACTGTAAAACCACTGCAAGAAAGGCAGTGCAACTTAACTCTGAAGGATCCACCCTAAGACTCTGGGGGTCAATGGTGGCAAAGTAGCCTGACGTTGCAGCCTACACCCTGGTAGGTCTGCTGGGCGCCGGTGGCAAATCTGATCCAAAGGCGGTGGAATGAGCAAAAGCCAAAAATGCCACAATGTCGACAATCGACCGTTGGGCAGTCAAATTGAGTTCGATTCAGTTGTGCGTCCGGCAGGGTGGACCTGACTGTGTGTACACACAGATTTCGGAAGCGGGTTTGAAATGGATGAAAACTTGTTAAGAAACGATGGAATTCGAATTTGGTTTTTTGTCTTCAAGGATTTTCGGCCCAGGCTGTTAGGGGCATATAGGCAGGTAGGGATGGTGTGTTCTGAGAGCGTCTGGGGCCGCTGAATCGATTACTGTAGTCTGATTTTGATTTGAAGATGATTCCACCGAGATAGAAGGAGGGTAGGAGTGAATCAGTGACTTTTCGAAGGTTCTATATAACAAATGCAAGTGTTAAGCTTTTGGTCTGAAATTTAAACGTGAGCCTCGTGTATATGTGATTTCGATGCTCTCAACATTTGGAGTTAATTAGATAAGAATTGGTTGGGTAGATGATTGGTGGGGGCCCCATTGCAGGGGGCGGCCGCGGGGGAAAAAAGAGGAGGCCCAGTTTTCCTCCCAACAACTATTAAGGTCCTGGAAGAGAGATGCCCTAATGTAGGGGGGGTCATTGGGGATTGAGAATCGAATGCAATCGGCCGCTTCGAGATAGCTGTGCTGGGTGTTGACTCATTTTCGAAATACAGTTTGGCTCGCGTGGTTGTCCCTGTTGATTGTAAACGAATTGGTTGTGTTGATAATCAGTTGGGGCCCTTTTGCACGGGGCTGCAGGGGGGTAAAACGAGGGGTAATTGGCCCAGTTTTCCACCTGGCAACAGTAAAGGTTCGGGATGCAAGATGCCCTATTGTAGTCAGGGTAATTGGGGGTTCGAAATCCATTCCATGAGTCTGCTTGGCGATAGCCGTGCTGGTGGTTGACTAATTTTCGAAAATCGGATTTGGTGGTATGGTTGTCACTCCCCCAATTCTCTTCTTCTTCAATCGCAATCCTCACTCCTACCAACTCACTGTAACGGCAGAGGTCAGGCCTTAGTGGTTAGGGTTGCGGCTGCCGGCAAGGCTCAGAGCCGAGCCTGAGTAAGCACCAACCTTAAGGAGACTCTGCACGGCTGCCATCGTACGGTAGCGATTATCTTACATATACACAATCATACTAAATCACTTATTCTCGTTTGCAACCGTACCGACCCCAATTGACATACCAGCCCGTACGGAGCCTTACCAGCCTGTACTCGCCCTTACACTATAATCGCTTTTCAGTCAGCGGTCACGTTTCGCTCACGGGAATTCGCGATATTTACCCCTTTTTCTCGACGCGTCTGACACGTATACAACGCCTGGAGAACCCTCAGAAAACTCTCAAAAAAGACCCGAATAAGTCGATTCCATACTCAATAGCATCAAGATGCCCCCAAGATACCAACTAGAACTCATTTACGCGTCACTGATGATCGCGGGAGTGAAGAAACGGTCCGAGCTGCAGCTTCTACGTCGGGAAGCCGACGAACACTGAGACCTAGAATCAGCATCACTCCGATGGCCGAGCCGGAAACCGAAGTCGAAGACGACGAGGACGACGAGGACGCCGAGCACTCTACTGGCATTCATGACTACGATAACATCCGATCAGCCATCACCGACGAAGACATCCGAGAAATGTCGGCGCAGAACAATTGATCAAAGCCATGATGGATCAACAAGCCGATTGGTTGAGAGCTGAGAAAGAACGATTGGCCCTCGAAAGGGAACGATTGGCGTTGGAACGCGCCAAACAGGAGACTGCCACCCTTGCGAAACCCAAGATTTTCGATATGGTCGCGCCAATGCGATTTTGCGGCGGAGCAAAGGAGTTAGACAAGTTTCTCGACGCGCTACGCTCCAATTTCAACTCTCACAAACATCTATTCCCACGTGGCGGACCCGACCAAGTGCATTATGCGGTCCCTCTTCTTGATTCATGGAGTAACCATCACGACCCTACTCAGCGGCGGACTTCAATGACCGACCCGGCCGAATGGGCTAGCGACCTACGGGCGGATTCAGATCCATGCTTGGAGAATTTCGACCTCTTCGCGGAAGAGATCAACCGGATCTATGGAGACAAAGACCGTCGCATTCGTGCAGTGATGAAGATGAAGGACGAATATATTCAACTGCCAAACGAACCGGTTAGAGCCTATGCAAATCGTATTAAAGCTAATTGGAGACAGGCCGGTTGGAATTTACCGGAGCTGGAGATAGCACGCTACGATATGGCCTGGTGAGGCCTGCGGCACCATCTCAAAAATAAGATCGGGCCAATAACCCCGAAATCTGGACGATTCGAATCAGTCGAGGAGCTATTCGACAAGGCCGCAGCGTCGGAGGTCATACATACCCAGAGCGACAGAAAGAAACCCGGCGGTAAACAAAAGCCGGAATCGTCAAACAAAGGCGGAAAACGAACGTACCGGCCGTCCATCTCCGAACCATCGGAACCACACAGACCCAGAAATCGTCAGGCGGAGGTGGCGGCAAGTCCTACAAACACGGAAAGTCCGGCGGAGGAGGCAATCGTTCAACTTACCGCCGGCACTCTGGACCTCAAAAGACGTCACGAAAACCGAAAGGCCAACCAGCAGTGCACACGGTGCGGAAGCAAAGATCATAAACTCACCACTGCACCAGGTACAGCAGGCCAAATTTGCCCGAACTAGACTCCAACCCAGGCGGGGGTGGAGGCGGACACCAGGTGAAACGTCAAAAATCGTTCGACACCCAGCAGTCAAAAAACTCACATACCTCTCCCGGCACCTAGCCCGGCGGGAGAGGCTGGACGAGCAGGAGTTGGGGCTGGAGATGTTAGGAACGAGGGCGTTGTTAGCAACTATAGATGAGATCCAACCCCACCGATTAGCCCTCAAATCGAGAGTTATTTTGGAGCCACCCAGGGCTCTCTTTTCAAGTCAATACTTATGTGGTACAGAGAAACCAGATTCATCGCACATCGTTCACGAAGTACAAATTCGGGATCGACACGGTGAGATACAGCGCGTTCGAGCGCTCATCGATTGCGGCGCGACAAGCATCTTTATGGCACCAAGGCTGCTCAAGCGACTTGGGCTAAGACACGAACCCGCATTCACCTCCACCCAGGGCCTCAACGGTCAAATGATGATGTCTGCGAAAGAGAGCCGAAAAACCAGCTTCTCGGTTCAGTATTTCCAACACCTAGCCCCAGTTGACGAATCGGAGGTGCTAGTCGTTCCGATGAAAACATACGACCTAGTGCTGGGCTTGCCGTGGTTCAAGGCGAGAAACCCGGACATCGACTGGAATTCTGGACGACTTCTTTCTCTGCGGACCCCAAGCGGCGATGCAAATACACCGGCGGTCACCAACGTGACGTCGGAACCTTCGCAGGCGGAGGGCAACGACTCTCTGCAGAAGGGCGGTGAAGAAAATAAACCTCCAGACATACACATGCTCGGAGCCACCGCATTCGACGACCTACTAGCTAGCGACGAGGTTGTCGAGGCTTTCGCCATACGATTTGACGATTGCACAGGATTGCTGGGAGCTTCCATGGAAGGCACCACCGACAAAGGTGGGAGAAGCCCCATAAGCTGGACGAGCGAGCAGGAGCAGCGGCGGTAGTTGCGGCAGAAGAGTTACCAACAATGCGGGGCTTGAATGACTGCTACCGGCTCGCCGAGTCACGAAGGAAGTAACTGGACGGCGGGGCTTGGCTCTTTCATGGGCGAACCGTTCTTTTCCAGGCTTCCGGGATTCCTTACCCTCCATCAGACGAGATTGAAAGCACACAGCTAACGAGATTAGATGGAGCGAGGTCAAAAACTATAGCCACTGACGATGGAGGCCGCATCCCCGCAAAGTATCGTGAGTTCGTGGAGGTCTTCAGTAAGGCTAAGGCCGAGACACTCCCGCCGCACCGCCCGATTGACCACGCGATTGATCTCGAGCCCGGTTTCAAGTTACCATATGGGCGCATCTATAACCTGTCGGAGGTCGAGTTAAAGACTCTAAAGGCTTACATCGAGACGAACCTAGCAAATGGGTTTATTCAGCGGTCATCATCGCCGGCGGCGGCACCGATACTTTTTGCCAAGAAGAAGGATGGAGGATTAAGGCTTTGTGTGGACTACCGCGCGCTCAATAAGGCGACAGTTAAGAACCGGTACCCTCTCCCGTTGATTTCAGAGATTCTTGACCGTGTAGGAGGTGCCAGGGTCTTCACAAAGCTTGACCTCCGCGGAGCCTATCACCTTATTCGAATCAAGGAGGGTGACGAGTACAAGACGGCATTCCGAACCCGATACGGTCAATTCGAGTACAAAGTCATGCCATTCGGCTTGACGAATGCACCGGCTACTTTTCAGACTTATATCGACGATTGCCTGCGTCCCTACATTGACGACTTTGCCGTGTGCTACCTTGATGATATTCTCATCTACTCGACAAACGAGAAGGATCACGATGAACACGTACGAAAGGTGCTGGAACGACTCCAAGAGTTCGGACTCTATTGCAAGGCGGAAAAGTGCCAATTTGGAGTCTCGGAGGTGGGCTACCTCGGCTTTGTGATCAGTTCGGAAGGAGTCGGCATGGAGTCGGACCGAATATCAACAATCGAGGATTGGCCGACTCCTGAGTCAGTTCACGACGTCCAAGTGCTGCTCGGATTCACAAACTTCTACCGGAGGTTCATCCGAAAATATGCCAAGGTGACCGTTCCCTCACGGAGTTACTAAAGAAGGCAGACAACCCCTCTGGTGCCGAGAAACTAGGGCCTTCGTCGAACCGACCTCGGCACAGAAAGTCGGGAGTCCTTGGAAAGAACAAATGGGAATGGACTCGGGAGGCCGAGCTGGCTTTCCGGAAACTCAAAAAGGCCTTCACCGCAGCACCGATTCTGCAGCATTTCGACCCGGTCAAGCCAATCGTTCTCCAGACCGATGCGAGCGGCTTTGCGATTGCAGGCATCCTAAATCAGTTTGACGGCTTTGGAACCCTCCGGCCAGTCAATTTTTACTCTCGAAAGTGTTCGCCAGCCGAGCAGAACTACGATACGTACACCGTGAGCTCCTCGCCATCGTCGAGACCATGAAGCAGTGGCGTCACTATCTCGAAGGAGCCAGGCACAAGATTTTAGTGCGGTGTGACCACAAGAACCTTGAGTATTTCCAAACTTCCAAAGTGCTCTCACGGCGACAAGCTAGGTGGTCGGAAATTCTCTCGGCGTACGACTTCAGCATCGAACATTTGGAAGGCGTCAAAAACCCCACCGACGGCCCGACTACGAGCAAGGCTACGAGATGCCCATTGGCCGACTCTTGGCAACCCTGGCAGTGAGGGCCATTACACCTGAAGTTGAACCGTACGATGATCTCCTACCGGCGATTCAGAAGGCCTTGTCTTCCGACACATTGGCAATCGACGTGAACGCGAAGATAGTCGACTCACCCATGTCAAACACCCCCGAAGATGAGAACCAATGGAAGGTCGTCGCAGGAGCTCTGACTTACCAAGGGAGGATATACGTTCCCGCATACGAAATGCATCGCACTAGAGTTATAAGTCTCTTTCATGACAACCCCGAATCAGGTCATTTCGGGGCTCTTGAGACCACTGAACTAGTTTCTAGGTACTTCTATTGGCCCGCGATGGACACGCACATAAGGAAGTACGTCAGTGGCTGCGAAGTTTGCCACCGCGTCAAGGCCCCACGGCACGCTCGACATGGCACAATAATGCCCTTGGCACCCCCGACACGACCCTGGGAAGGCGTCACGATGGACTTTGTCACTGACTTGCCGGAATCAACTGCATCCGAGTACACGGGAATCTTAGTCATTGTCAATCGGCTAACGAAAATGGCCATCTACCTGCCATGCCAAAAGGACGTTGATTCACCGGAACTGGCCAGACTCTTCTTCGAGCATGTGATTTGCAAGCATGGTGTGCCCGACAACATCGTCACCGATCAAGGAGGCCAATTTACGAGCCGATTCTGGACGAGGGTATGTTCCCATATGAGTACTGACCACCGACTCTCGACAGCCTTCTACCCACAGACGGATGGCCAGACGGAGAGGCAAAATCGGACGATGGAGCAATACCTCCGAGCCTTTTGCAACTACGAGCAGGATAACTGGGTTGAGCTTCTCCCATTGGCCGAGTTCGCATACAACAACTCCGTGCACCACTCGACGAGGATGACTCCTTTCTGGGCCAATTACAACTACCATCCGTCCCTGCAGTTCAAGGCTCCGAAGACCCCTTCTAACATGAGGACGGAGATTCAAGCAGACGCGATGACGGCAGCACTAGCTGAGACACACCAAAAGCTCCGCGAAAATATACTGCAAGCTCAAGCGCGGCAAGCCAAGTACGCCAGCGGCAAAGAAGACACCTTCGATGTCGGAGATAAAGTTTGGCTATCGACAAGAAACATCCGTACGACGAGGCCGTCTAAGAAACTGGACTATAAGAAGGCAGGCCCATATACGGTGAGTAAGGTCATCAATAAGAACGCTTACAAACTAGACCTTCCGAGAACGATGCGAATTCATGACGTCTTCCACGTTTCTCTGCTCGACCCATACACGCCCCCAATCGCCGGCCAGCCGCCGTCATAGCCTCAGCCGACAATAGTCGACGATTCTGACGAATGGGAGGTCGAACGAATCCTTGACTCAAAACGACGTTATCGACGTCTCCACTACTTAGTTCAGTGGGCAGGCTACAACTACATCCGAACGAGCTGGGAGCCCGCAGAAAACCTCGAGAATGCTGAAGAGCTAGTCGACGGGTTCCATCGGGAGAATCCGGATAAACCCCGGAGGTAATTGGAAAACCACGAAGGATTTGGAGGATTTGGAGGAATTTGGCCGAAATTGGCGCTTTTGAGTTTTACCCTTTCTTGATTCTTCTCTTCTTATGGATTTCGGTCCGGTACAAATGGCGTCGGCACGGGTTTTACCACCTTCCACTGGAGGTGGATTTCCCCGTGCACCGAATCCACCGTGAGGTTGCCTGATTGGCTCTCTGATCGGTCGTGGGACTTATGATGACGTGCCAGGCCTATACAAAGGTGCACGAACCTGGATCTTACTTCTTCTTCATGTATATATATTTAGCAGCCCAGGAGGTCTGCGCCGAGAGAGGAGGATGATGTAACGGCAGAGGTCAGGCCTTAGTGGTTAGGGTTGCGGCTGCCGGCAAGGCTCAGAGCCGAGGCTGAGTAAGCACCAACCTTAAGTAGACTCTGCACGGCTGCCATCGTACGGTAGCGATTATCTTACATATACACAATCATACTAAATCACTTATTTTCGTTTGCAACCGTACCGACCCCAATTGACATACCAGCCCGTACGGAGCCTTACCAGCCTGTACTCGCCCATACACTCACAACCCATTACCCCAGCCAATAGGATCCAAGCTACATTGGCAATGTTGAAATTGATGTACGAAGCAAATCAAAATCCGATGATACCAGATACCTTGAGGCTGCAACACAGACAGCTTTCAAATGGGCAGAAAACAATAAGGAGCGATTTGATTATGCAAAGTCAGTCATGATGCACCTCCACAATTAACAATAGTGTGATAACTCCACTAATTGGGGGCAACCCTCAGTTTGCATTCACTGTCATCCAACTACGAACTGGATATGGATACTTCTGCAGTTACTGATTCAAAATTCCAACCAATTCTGTTGACTCCCCTCACCGCCCATGTCGCTATGAACGATCCCAGTCACAAGAACATCTGCATAGATGGTGCTCCCTATATCAATGTTAACGACAAATGATTTGGAAGGGGATTGCAGTAGTACACCCTCGATATTGCTTGAAGCATCTTCATTATGCAGATAAAGCAATACAACCCTTGAAACATTTTCTATAGGACACACATATAGCTACTCGCACATGGTGCGCGGGCCGGTTCCGTATACATGAACACTGTGGGCAGTGTAACATCAGAATTCCCGACCAGGGCACTGTCAACGATATTGTTGAGGACCATCACAATCAGAGTGGAGACCATGATCGGGAGAATGACAATGATTTTGATGGGGAAGCAGACACTTCAGAGGAGGAGTAAATGTGAATGTAGAAGGGTGGAGGAGGGTAAACTCCATGGGGAGAACCTGCATATTATACACGACCAAGCCGAATAAGACTGACTAATATTACATTATTTGTGATGTGTATTACAGACCACTACGATTTATTGAAAAGAATTTTGAAACTAGAGCCGGGGTGATGGGAAACTGTTGCGCGGTGCTACCTAGCCATAGGTATTTCATTTTATCATTGTTCTATTTCATATGTTGTTCTTGTTCACAGTTATTTGTTGGTATCTCACGGGACATGGCCTGCTGGCTGTATGCTGTATGATGAATAACTAAATAAATAAATAATCTTCAGATGACGAAACAATAACTCTACCCAATGGCATTACCATTGGCCTCAGCACACATGGCATTGGACCAGATGTGTTAAGGTAGATTGGTATTTGGTTTGACAGAAAATTCAACTTCAAACACCATGTTATGCTGAAAGCCGCCAGTGGAAAAAGAGCCTTTGGAGGCCTTGAATCATTAGCCAATTCAGAATCAGGTGTAACCCCCAGTGCATTCCGCCAACAATACAATGCCTGTATTGAACCTGTTCGGGACTTTGGAGCAGAAGTTTTGTTGATGTTTATATATTGATTTATTTATTCATCATACAGCATGCCGCCCGTAGGCTATGGCCGGTGAGGTACAAACATATAACGAAGAACAAGAACAACAAATGAAACCGAACTAAGGAAAAACGAAAAACCCCTGGCTAGGTAGCACCACTCTGCAGTCCCCTATCACCCCTGCTCTAGTAACAAAGACATTTCAAATAAATCATTGCAGTTTGTAACACGCTTCATACAATAATAAAATGTCTGTCAGTCTCATTTTGCTTGGTCCTGCATATCATGCGGGTTCTCCCCCTGGAGTTTACCCTCCTCCTCCCTTCCCCGTTCAAATTTCATCATCCTCTCAAATCTCTGCTTCTCCTTCCTTTTCATCATCATCCTCCCGATCATCCGCTCCACTCTCACTCTGATGTTCCTCCACCCTATCGTTGACAGTTCCCTGTCCTGAAATTCGGATGTGACCCTGCCCAAGGTGTTCATCATCACGGAATTGGCCCAGGTACCATCATCGAGTAGCTATATGTGTGTCGTGCAGAACATGTTTCAAAGGTTGCATTGCTTTGTCCGTATAAAGAAGATGCTTCCAGAGATATCGAGGGTGTACAACTCCAATCTCTTTCCGCATGGTTTGTCTTTCAAGTGGGTATAAAGGGCATCTTAGTACAAGATGTTCCGGTGACTGGAGACCTCCATAGCGACATGGGCAGTGAGGAGAGTCAACAGCATTGGTTGGTATTTTGTATAGGTTACTGCGGAAGTATCCATGTCCAGTTCGTAGTTCGGTGGCAGTAGATGCAAACTGGTGGTTGACATTTCTGAAAATAATGTCTGGTTTGATACGGATTGTTCCAATATAGTTCTTTCCTTTCGCGGCATGTCGCATCCACCAATCCCCCCATTCCTGCATATGTGCTGCTCGGGTTACCCTCTTGAGGTACGATAATGAGGTGTTAGAGTAGGTAGGTGGTTTTTCCACAGTGGACTTTTGTGCCAACTTATCAGCAAGTTCGTTTCCAGGTACATCTGTATGGCCTGGAACCCATTGTACTGTGATAGTAGTTTTGAGTGCATGGAGGTTATTGGCGATGTTGGAGAGTGCCAGGGCAGTGGACTGTCCAGGGGCGGGATTGAGAGTATTGAGACGTCGTATGGCAGCTTGATTGTCTGTGAAAATCTATATATGTCTTTTGGTGAAGTTATTACGTTGACAGATCTGAAAGCATTTCTGTGCAGCTTTAAGAATACCAAGTAATTAAGCATCATAAACTTCCTGTTGATGGCCCATTGGATGGGTTTAGTGTTAGCAACGGGTCAGGGTTACCCGGCCGCGGTCCGGTTCGGAACCGGACCCATGCCCGCAGGTCGGTTCTGAAACCGCCAAGGAATCGAACCGCCCAATCACAAGTGGTGTCAAACGCGCACCGGAGCTCCGGGTGCAGTTCTGGATCCGCCATGGAACCGAACCGCCCAATCACAAGCGGTTCCAACCTGGCACCGAACCGAAACCCACCAGGTTTTGGCGGGTTTTACCTGCAGCAGAGCCTCATTTTTCATCGGCCCCAATTATCACAGCTTTTCTGCTCCAATTAAGTATTTGAGCTCTGATTGGATCGCGACATGTTATATACGTAGATTGTGCAGTTTTTGATGCTCTTTCACCTCCCGGTCTCCGATTTCCGATTCGATTAGTATTCGTGAGTCGCCGCGAAAAACTATCGCTTTTGGCCGCATTTTCGGCTTCATTTCACAGCGACTCAACAAATACTAAATGTATCACAAATCGGAGACTGGGAGGTGAAAGAGCACCAAAAACTGCATAATCTACGTATATAACATGTTGCGATCTAATCAGAACTCATATACTTAATTGGAGCAATAGTGTTTGAGAAGAAACCTGCCAAAACCCGGTGGGTCCAGTTCGGATCCGGGAAGGAACCGCTTGTGATTGGGCGGTTCGGTTCCTTGGCGGTTCCAGAACCGAACTGTTTGCCTCGGTTCCAGGTTTGGAACCGGAGATTAGTGCCAGTTCGGGTTTAGTACGGTTCCGGAACCATAACCAACCCGGACCCGTAATTTGGAACCGTTGCTAACACTTGATAGGTTGCTTCAATGACATCTTCTCCTGTCATTTCAACTACTGTTCCTGCGCCATTGTTTTCGTTCAACATAGATACATCTGAATAACATACAATATTGCGGTGATCGTGTTTGAACATTGCATACTGGGCTTTGTGGCCTATGGCTTCCTCTTCCTTTGAACCAGGAATAATTTGTGTTTTGACAGTACTTTCAATCCATGGTAGACAGGCTGTGGTTGAATAGGTTTCAATCTCCGAGCTGTTGGAAATCCATGGACTGAGGGTTGATATGGTTTGGATAAGACGTGTTTCAAATTTGCGGTTATTTTGTTGCATACTGTCCCCTGAAATCCAGGGTCCGGTTGTGTTACTAGACTCTGGGGTTTCATGAAATGGAGGGAAAGTCAATAGACAACGTTGTCGGATTGGATGCATTTCGGGAAACGTAAGTATTTGAATTGTATATTTTTTTCGCATGTGATTAAGTCGAACAGCTACTGGTCGCAGTGCTGCTTCATTGTGTAGCGCTATTGTTGGGGATGTGCAGAAGGCTCCAAGGATGCACCGAAGTGCCATATTTTGAACTGTTTCAAATTTCTGTTGATATGTTGCTTGGCCCATCCACCAGACTTCAGCTCCGAAGGCGCAGAGAGGTACAACACATGCATTGTATAGTTGGCGGACTGCACTGGGGGTTAGTCCTGATTCAGTATTGGCTAGTGATTTGAGGGCTCCAAGGGCTCTTTTGCCGCTTGCTGCCTTCTGCATGACATGGTGTTTGAAGTTGATTTTACAGTCAAACCAAATACCAATACACCATACCACATTTGGGCCAATGCCTTTTGTGCCGGGGGAAATGGTAGTGCCATTGGGTAGGTTGAGCTGTTCGTCATCGGAGGTATCACCATTTCGTTTATTGTGGAAGTGCATCATTTCAGACTTTGAGTCATCAAATCGTACCGCATTGTTGCTGCCCATTTGAAAGCTGTCCATGCAGCCGCCTCGAGGCATCTTGCATGATAGGCTTTTGATTTGCTTCGAACAACAATTGCAACATCATCAATGTAGCTTGGAGTCCAGATGCTGGGGTAATGGGTTGTGAGTTCGTAGAAGAGAGGACTGAGATAGAGGAGGAAGAGAATTGGGGATGCAGGCAATCCCTGAGGGAATCCTGTCCGGACGGGGCTGAGGTCGTCCTTTGGTCCATCAAATGCCAGTGCTAGTGTACAGTCGGATAGAAAGTGGTCGACCAATAAGTGAATTGCGGTTGGTTAGCCCAGTTGTCGTAGGGTTTGGAGGAGACAGTCTTTGGATACATTGTCGAATGTGCCACTCACATCCATAAAGAGGGCAGTGGTGATTTCCTTTGCATGTTTTCCTTGTTCAATTTCATGTGTAAGTGCCATTGCTGCATCTATAGCAGAGCGTTGTCTTCGTCCTCCAATTTGATCTTTGTGTAGCATGTTGTATTTTTCAGCCATGTATGCAATTCGGTTTGCCATGAACTTTTCGAGGATCTTCCCAAGGCAATTTAGAAGGGCCACAGGTTGGTAGGCCTTAGGTATTGAATAATCAGGTTTTCCAGGTTTGGGTATAATTACAGTCGTTGCTTGTCGCCAACAGGTAGGGTGATATCCAGTGGTTCCAAGTATAGCAAAGAGACTGTTGAATTGATTGGTGGCTGCTAGGTATGCTTGCCGGAGGCATTAAAAGGGAAGCCCATCGGGTCCCAGAGCATTACGTGGTGCAGAGGTAAAAATTGCTTGTTTGATCACTGTTGGGGTAAATGTAACCCATGGCAGGGTTGGTCGATTGGTGATATCAGTTGGGGAGGGGGCTACTGGTGGGGGTGGGAACATGGTAGAACGGAATAATACTGCCTTTTCTTCAAAAGTTACAGCTGTTGTGTTGGAGAATGACAGGGGTGGTGTCGGTTGGGTTTGCCTGGGTTTGGTATAACGGAGGGCTGTAAATATCACTGGGCCTTGTGCATTTGCTAAAAATTCAATCAACATTGTTGTCTTGGAGGTGCGGATAGCCCGGAAATATTGGTTTCGAACAGCTTTGACTTTGATGTGATTACTTTCAAGGCGGACTTTCTGCCACTGCTTCTGGGCACGGTTCATCTGTGTTCAGGAGATTTTGAGTTGGTGTGTCCACCAGCGTTTTGAATGTGTTGTAAGCTGCAGAACTGGGGTAGATTCCTTGACTGCATCAAGAATCATATCCTGGAGTAGTTCGGCTGATTTGTCAAGGTTTGATTCGGTTGGTTGTTCATGGAGATATTGCCAGACCATTCGTGAGGCATGGGAGAGTGTATTGAGAGTTTTTGAGAATAAATCCCAATCTGTCTTATTCCAGTTGTATTTTATCATATTGGAGTCAGTGGTAACAAGTTCAGATTCTGCCAAGATATCAAAACGTATTGTTGCATGGTCTGAACCAGTTGATGCGTTGTCATCCACGGCCGAATTTGTAACCGGGTTATGGATGGCTTGTGAGGTAAAGGCAAAGTCCATAATCGAGGTTCCTATGGCATTTCGGTAGTAGTATGTTGGGGTGTCTGGTTCATTGAGAAGGGACATGTTATTGGATTCCATAATCTGAACAAATTCGTCAGTACGTTTGGGTGTTTTGATTTGTGAATTCCACCATGTATTATGGGCATTCATATCACCAGCAATAATGCATCGTTCAGGCAATAGGATTTGGGTGAAGCTTCTTGGAATGGTGTAGAGATCAGATACGCCTTCATGTTCATTGTAAATATTGAAGACTGTGATTGGGGCAATTGAGGGGGTTGATATTTCAAGAACTTGAATATCAGGATCCTGGCTGATGTCGGTATGTGGGGAGCATTTGATATACGGGTTGTTTTTGGCCACATAGGCAATTGGCCTATTGTGTTTTCTTAAGTTTTTAGGTGGTATCAGTAGCACAAATCCAGGGTGTGTTGTAATGAATGTATTGTCTGGGTTGAATCCAGGTTCTTGGAGTAAATGAAGGTCGGCCGTTCCAACTGCAAAGTCAAGAACGGTATTGATGACTAAGGAGGAACGGTTGCAGTTATGTTGTATAATTTGAATTTTGGTTGGTAAATAGGACAGTTGTTTAGGCATGGGTGATGGTCGGGTGGTCTTTCATCAACTTGGCTCGTACCTCAGCACGTATGGCAGTAATTGTTGGGCATGTAGAATCGTTGGCCCGGTGATTACCCGTTCAGTTGATGCATTGGATAACATAATGGCCACTCTGTTTGCCTATGCTGGGACATGATCCGCATCAGTGGGTGGTGGTGCTGTAAGGTTCTGCACATATATTGCAGATAGCTGATTGTTTGCATCGTAGGTAGGAATGGTCATATTGATGGCAGTTAGTACATTGGTCGGTTGGTCGGGATGGCACATATCGGTCAGCTTTGCGGATCCTGCCATCATCTTGTACTCCATGGTCTTCAATAAGTTTTGCTTCATGTTCAGTACGGACTGCGATAACCATGGTGGTTGCCTTTTTGTGTGGTCGTGTTTCTGGCTTCGTAAGAGATTGTGGCAAAGTGGTAAGCTTGATATGATTGTTGTTCATCTCAATATCATCTTTCAATTATTTCATTCCTGTTTCACATTCAGGAAACATTGTAATGTCAATGTGGTGAACCATCATTCGGATCCAAGTTTTTGCTTTTCGAGATTTTGTGCGGTTGTGTCGACTGAACGAACTGTGTCCTCAATAGCAGCCTAGTGGGCCACTACCAATTCCACCGGGCAGGCCTCTGCTGTCAGGAGGACGAGATTGTGCTTATAGTTGGCAGAAACATGTCCAATATTGGCCACAGGGTCTGCATGGCAGCGTCGGAGGGTGGGGTTGATAGCGAGCTTTAGTTTTGTAAGATCGGCAGTAACAGGTTGATCACTGTGTCGGGTAATCACTAGTGTGCGTTGCTTTTTGGTGAGAGGACGGGGATTCAGAGTACGCCCATTCTTATCTTTTGGTGGCTCTTTCTTTGCGCATGCAGATGCAATTGCTGACCAGTTTGTGGGTTTGGGGGAAGTCCCTTCCAGGATGGCTGGCGTCAGGAGGTCTGGTGGTGCTGGTGGTGCTTCGTTCTTTGATACTTGGATTTGTATATGGTATTCAACTCGTTGTCCAAGGGTTGCAATGGTATTGAGGGCAATTTTGTGTTTGGTTTCCATTGAGGCTAAGCAGGTTGCCAGTTTTCGGTTTTGGGTGGTGAGATGTTTGTTGATTTTGAGAATATCCTTGTGGAGTGGTTCAAGGATGGCTTTGAATACCTGATGAATCCTATCTTCATCATCGTCATTTGTATTCAGCAGGTTGGTGGATGGGTCATGAAAGTCAGCATCTTCAGAATTGTCATCATCGGCAGAATATTCGTCATTGGCCTCGGTATTCTCTGGGGCATCTTCAAGTTCTAGATCTGCATCATCAGGCTTTCTGAGATTGCCTTGGTTGGTTGGTTGTTGAGGTGGAGAAGATGGTTGTAGTTGTTCAGAGGGTGTCCTGGGATGGACATTGCCAATGGCCATGCGGGTGCTTGAACGTGTACAAGGGGCATTCAGTGGTGGGTATGGTGAGGACGCCGGCAGTCACCAAGCACTTCCTTGCTTTCCTTTCCTTCCTCGTTTGGATAGGTGGCCCGTAAGGGTAGTATGTGATGCAGCTGGGGCATCAATTGCGAAAAGAGGGTCTGAACTGGGGTTTGGGTAAAGATGCATTCCATAAGTACTGGAAGTGCCAGGTGGAGGAGGTGGTGGTATAGGGGCAGACATTTAGGACTTGCAAGGGTTTGCTGGGTACTAAATATGTTAAACATATAAATATTTTCTGAGAATTTTTAAATAGTAATAAATCTGACGGTTCAATGTTGATATAAGTCGCCTCGGTACCACCCATTCCCTGAGGGGGTTAGAGCTTCACCTCTTTTGTCCTAGCAAGGTGTTGTAGCCTTGTACTACAGCCTTTTACCTCCTGTCAGCAGATTCAGAGATACCCGTAGCGACAAGAAGGCCTCTATAAGGCCGGCTATGTGATGGGGCTGTAAAACCAGTGCAAGAAAGGAAGTGCAACTTGACTCTGGAGGATTCACCCAAAGACTCCGGGGGTCAATGACGGCAAAGTAGCCGGACGTTGACGCCTACACCCTGGTCGGTCTGCTGTGCCCCGGTGACTAATATGTTTGAAATGGGAGCGGTGGGAAAATGCGAAAATATTAAAATCAACCGTTGTGAAGTCAATTTTGTCCAATTGAGTTGTGCTTTCGGCAGGGTAGACCTATGTGTGTGTGCAAGCTGTGTTCTCAAGGGCATTCAGAACGGATTATAATTCGTGGAATAACGATGGAATTCGAAATTGTGTTTTTGACTTCGAGGTCTTTTGGCCCAGACAGTGTGGGGCTTGTAGGCAGGTGTAGGTCGTTCGTTCTATGCGCTTCTTGGGCCGCTGAATCGATTGCCGTTGTCCGTTTTTGATTTGGAGTTGATTCCACTGACATAGAGGGGGGGTAGGAGCAAAAACGCGACTTTTCGAAGATTTTGTGTAACTAATGCAAATATTAAGCTTTTGGTCTGAAATTAAAACCTGAGCCTTGTCTATATGTGCTTTCGATGCTCCCAAAATTTGGAGTTGATTGGATAAGAATTGGTTGTGTAGATGATTGGTGGGGGCCCTTTTGCAGGCGGCTGCAGGGGGGGAAAAAGAGGGGTAAGAGGCCCAGTTTTCCACCCAGCAACAATAAAGGTCCTGAAAGAGAGATGCCCTATTGTAGGGGGGGTAATTGGGGGTTAGGAATCGATTGCGAGTGTCTGCTTGGCGATAGCTGTGCTGGTTGTTGACTTATTTTTGAAGAACGGTTTTGCTGGTGTGGTTGTCGCCGTTTTGTTGATTGGGCAAGCAGCATATCAACATAAATATGAAACAATTCATAATATGGCCCTTCGGTCTATACTTGGAGACTTCTTCACATCACCCACAATAGCCCAACACAATGGGTCAGCGCTGCCACCCGTGGTTGTACAACTCAATCACCTAAAACGATGACATTCCATTCGAATACTTACATTTCATGAAATGCACCCATTCTGTTAAAGTTGTCTATTGACTTTGGGCAGGTGGTCATGTAAGGGTGCGGCTCGGCGGGCCGCTCACGTGGTTAGCTTTAGCGTGACTTCGCCCAGATGGCTACTAACATTCACTTCCGTATGTACGAAAGAGTTTCTTTACCCATATTGGTAGAAATACTCGACTTCTGACAGCCTCATAGGCATCAAAAGTGATTGAAAACAACGCACGATGGTTGATTCACCCGATTTACCCTCGAATCACTCTATTGCTGCACATGTGGAGGCTTCGCACATGTCCTCCGATTGTGCGACCATTCCTGCTACACATGACTCACACGATACCCAGGATGTCTGTATCAGGGATACATTCGACCACACCTAGTCGATCAGCTGTAGCAGCAAGATTGCTATCTTAGCCACCGCGGACTTCGAACATGCGGAACTTCACCAGACAGAATTCATTACGCAACAAAAAACAATCATCAACGATGGCTCTGGGCCCATGTCTGACCAAGCCATCAACTGGATCCACGCAATGGGAAATGTTCAGCCAGAATTCATTAATACTGGTCCATGGGACAGTCTCGAAAAAGCCGAAAAATTCACCAAGATTTGCGAACTCAAGAAACACTTAGCTGCTAAAGTCAAGGTGTTGGAATCTCATGAGCCTGTTCAAGGACCGGACGATGTGTTTACTGCAGCTCACCAAACAATTCACAAGTTGGAGGAAGAGCTTCGGATTGCGAAGCGTTGCAATGCCAAATTGGAGAGGTGGCTGGAGAAGTGCAAGTCAGAACCGGAGCACATAACCCACCACACCACCAACCACAGCTCCCACCATCCCGGCATCATACAGCTCCGGCTAGAAAAAGAAATGCTGAGGGACCAAGAAAAAAGTGTTTGATCTGGTGAGAGCGGGCTGGAATGCGAGTTGAGAGCTTTCGAGTCCGGCATTCAAAGACTTATCACTAACCAAGTAAATGCGTCTCCAGCGACCATTACTGTCTCAATACTGACTGCACCCTCCACCAGGAACTGTGGCTCCTTCGAACCGACCCCTGGCCTCTCTCGATTTTGTGGCTTCTCTGTCAGATCGTCTAACCTTCAGACGTATGATGGCAAACATACCTTGGATGATGTCACTGCATTCCTGTTCACATTGGAAGGACGCTTCAAGGACACTGCCCATGCCATTGAATGGGTCAGCACCACGGGTTGGGGAGAGCATGCAGTGCTATCGCTGCAAGGTGATGCAGCAACCTGGGCAATTCATCATGTCCCAATAAGTACGACAATCGAATGGTCCACATTTCGCACGAAGTTGAAAGCTAAATATATTCCCTCCAATGTCTTAGATCTGGTCAAACGTGAATGGGTGGAGCTGAGCCTAAAGAAAGGAGAACGGGTCACTGGGTTGAACAAGCGTTTCCGCTGCCTCAGTGTCGATGTGAACCTGTACTAGCTGATGCCGGCCGCAATGTTAGCCAACGCATATGGATTGAAGATTGAAAAGGGCAACCAGGAAGTTTACAAAGACTTAGTTCGGTATATTGACATGCGTGATAGGACTCCAATCCTGGAGCAGCCAATGGACCACGATGATGCATTGGACAGGTCTCTCAACAGATCTTAATCAGGAAGTGGCTTCAAAATGAACACCAACACAACTACAAAAGCTTCAGCCAAAAAATATGATCCAAGAAAAGCGATAAAAGTGGCAAAACTCACACTGTGAAGGACAATGGTTTCACCTGTTAAAACCGCAGTCAGATGGGCCATAATTCTCACAATGGCCGAAACTGCGACTGGACAAAGAAGTTACTGGAGCACGCTTTGGTCAGCAAGGAGGCCCTGAAAGCTAAATATGGCCTCCCGCATACGGACAAGGGAAAAGCAGGTGTGCCGACACATAGGAAAAAGCGTGGCATACTCGCCGAGGCGCAAGAAGTCAACCAGGAGTCGGACAGTGAGGCGCAAAGCGAGTTGAAGAATCATTCCGACTCAAACACTTAGCTAGGAAATGTCAAAGGAGGTCAGTATTTGCTGCTGTACCTCCCATTACAACACCATCACATATGGTATCATCAAACATGAGTGCCAAGCATATGCAATATACTCAATTCAAAATTTTCGCCTGTTGCCACCACTTGAAAGTCAGTACACAGGATGACACATTGGTTTATCTACTAATTAATTTATTTATTTATTTATTCATCATACAGTATGCAGCCCGCAGGCTATGGCCGGTGAGGTACAAACAAATAACAAAGAACAAGACTAATAAATGAAACCGAACAAAGGAAAAACGAAAAACCCCTGACTAGGTTGCACTGCTCTGCAATCCCCTATCACCCCTGCTCTAGTTACATTGAAATATCAAATAACTCATAGCAGTTTGTAACACGATCATACAATGATAAAATATCTGTCAGTCTCATTCGGCTTGGTGCTGCATATCATGCAGATTCTCCCCGTGGAGTTTACCCTCCTCCTCCCTTCCCCGTTCAAATTTCATCCTCCTCTCCACTCTCTGCTTCTCCTTCATTTTCATCATCATCCTCCCATCATCCCCTCCACTCTCACTCTGATGTTCCTCCACAATAGTGTTGACAGTTCGCTGGCCTGCAATTCGGATGATACCCTGCCCAAGGTGTTCATCATTATGGAATTGGCCCAGGTACCATCGTCGAGTAGCTATATGTGTGTCGTGCGGAAAATGTTTCAAAGGTTGCATTGCTTTGTCGGTATAAAAATGATGCTTCCAGAGATATCGAGGGTGTACAACTCCAATCTCTTTCCGCATGGTTTGCCTTTCACTTTGGTATAAAGGGCATCTTAGTACAAGATGTTCCGGTGACTTGGGACCTCCATAGCGACATGGGCTGTGAGGGGAGTCAACAGCATTGGTTGGTATTTTGTATAGGTAACTGCGGAAGTATCCATGTCCAGTTCGTAGTTGGGTGACAGTAGATGCAAACTGGCGGTTGCCACTTCTGAAAATATTGTCTAATTTGGTACGGAATGTTCCAATATAGTTCTTTCCTTTCGCGGGATGTCGCATCCACAAATCCCCCCATTCCTGCATTTTTGCTGCTCGGGTGACCCTCTTGAGGTACGATATTGAGGTGTTATAATAGGTAGGTGGTTTTTCCACAGTGGCCTTTTTTGCCAACTTATCGGCAGGTTCGTTTCCAGGTACATCTGTATGGCCCGGAACCCATTGTACTGTGATAGTAGTTTTGAGTGCATGGAGGTAATTGGCGATGTTGGACAGTGCCAGGGAAGTGGACTGTCCAGGGGCGGGTTTGAGAGTATTGAGACGTCATATGGCAGCTTGAATGTCTGTGAAAATCCATACATGTCTTTTGGTTAGGTTATTATGTTGACAGATCTGAAAGCATTTCTGTGCAGCTTTAAGAATACCAAGTAATTCAGCATCATAAACTTGCTGTTGATGGCCCATTGGATAGGTTGCTTCCATGACATCTTCTCCTGTCATTTCAACTACTGTTCCTGCGCCAATGTTTTTGTTCAACATGGATCCATTTATTTATTTATTTATTCATCATACAGCATGCAGACCGTAGGCTATAGCCGGTGAGGTACAAACATATAACCAAGAACAAGAACAACAAATGAAACTGAACAAAGGGAAAACAAAAACCCTTGGCTAAATAGCACCGCTCCGCAATCCCCTATCACCGCTGCTCTAGTTACAAAGAAATTTCAAATAAATCATAGCAGTGTGTAACACGCTTCAAACAATAATAAAATATCTGTCAGTCTCATTCGGCTTGGTCCTGCATATCATACGGGTTCTCCCCCTGGAGTTTACCCTCCTCCTCCCTTCCCCGTTCAAATTTCATCCTCCTCTCAACTCTCTGCATCTCCCTCCTTTTCACATCATCCTCCCCATCATCCCCTCCACTCACACTCTGATGTTCCGCCACCCCATCGTTGACAGTTCCCTGTCCTGCAATTCGGATGTTACTCTGCCCAAGGTATGCATCGTTACGGAATTGGCCAAGGTACCAGCTTCGAGTAGCTATATGTGTGTCATGCAGAAAATTGTTCAAAGGTTGCATTGCTTTGTCGGTATAAAGAAGATGCTTCCAGAGAAATTGAGGGTGTACAACTCCAATCTCATTCCCCATGGTGTGTCTTTCGCGTTGGTATACAGGGCAAACATAGATCCATCTGAATAACAAACAATATTGCGGTCATCTTGTTTCAACATTGCATACTGGGCATTGTGGGCTTTGGCTTTCTCTTCCTTTGAACGAGGATAATTTTGTGTTTTGACTCTACTTTCAATCCATGGTGGACAGGCTGTGGATGAATAGGTTTCAATCTTCGAGCTGTTGGAAATCCATGGACTGAGGGTTGATATGGTGTGGATAAGACGTGTTTCAAATTTGCGGTTATTTTGTTGCATACTGCCCCATGAAATCCAGGGTCTGGTTGTGTTACTAGACTCTGGGGTTTCATAAAATACAGGGAAAGTCAATGGACAACGTTGTCGGATTGGATGAATTTCAAGAAACGTAAGTATTTGAATTGCATATTTTTTTCGCCTGTGATTAAGTCAAACAGCTACTGGTGGCAGGGCTGCTTCATTGTTTAGCGCCATTGTCAGTGATGTTCGGAAGGCTCCAAGGATGTACCGAAGCGCCATATTGTGAACTGTTTCGCATTTCTGTTGATATCTTGCTTGGCCCATACACCAGACTTCAGCTCTGAAGTCGCAGACAGGTACAACACACGCATGGTATAGTTGGCGGACTGCACTGGGGTTAGTCCTGATTCTGTATTGGCTAGTGATTTTAGGGCTGCAAGGGCACTTTTGCGGCATGCGGCCTTCAGCATGACATGGTGTTTGCAGTTGATTTTTCTGTCAAACCAAATACCAATCCACCTTACCACATCTGGGCCAATGCCTTTTGTGCCGGGGGAAATGGTAATGCCATTGGGTAGGGTGATCTTTCCATCATCGGAGGTATCACCATTTCGTTTATTGTGGAAGTGCATCTTTAATTATTTATTTACTTATTCATCATACAGCATGCAGCCCATAAGCTATGGCCGGTGTGGTGCAAACAAATAACCAAGAACAAGAACAACAAATCAAACCGAACAAAGGAAAAACGAACAACCCCTGGCTAGGTAGCACCTCTCCGCAGCCCCCTATCCCATCTGCTCTAGTTACAAAGAAATTTGAAATCAATCATAGCGGTTTGTAACATTCTTCATACAATAATAAAATTTCTGTCAGTCTCATTTGGCTTGGTCCTGCATATCATGCGGGTTCTCCCCCTGGAGTTTACCCTCCTACTACCTTCCCCGTTCCAATGTCATCCTCCTCTCAACTCTCTGCTTCTCCATCCTTTTCTTCATCATTATCCTCCCCATCATCTCCTCCACTCTCACTCTGATGTTCCTCCACCCTATCGTTGACAGTTCCCTGTCCTGCAATTCGGATGTTACCCTGCCCAAGATGTTCATCATCACGGCATTGGCTCAGGTACCAGCTTCGAGTAGCTATTTGTGTGCCGTGTAGAAAATGTTTCAAAGGTTGCATTGCTTTGTCGGTATAAAGATGATGCTTCCAGAGATAGCGAGGGTGTACATCTCCAATCTCTTTCTTCATGGTTTGTCTTTCACGTTGGTATAAAGGGCATCATAGTACAAGATGTTCCGGTGACTGGGGACCTCCATAGCGACATGGGCGGTGAGGAGAGTCAACAGTATTGGTTGGTATTTTGTATAGGTAACTGCGGAAGTATCTGTGTCCAGTGGGTAGTTGGGTGACAGTAGATGCAAACTGGCGGTTGCCACTTCTGAAAAGATTTTTTGGTTTGGTATGGAATGTTCCAATTTAGTTCTCTCCTTTCGCGGGATGGCGCATCCACCAATCCCCCCATTCCTGCATTTTTGCCGCTCAGGTTACCCTCTTGAGGTACGATAATGAGGTGTTATAGTAGGTAGGTGGTTTTTCCACAGTGGACTTTGTTGCCAACTTATCGGCAAGTTCGTTTCCAGGTACATCTGTATGGCCAGGAACCCATTGTACTGTGATAGTAGTTTTGAGTGCATGGAGGTTATTGGCGATGTTGGGGAGTGCCAGGTAAGTGGACTGTCCAGGGGCGGGTTTGAGAGTATTGAGACGTCGTATGGCAGCTTGATTGTCTGTGAAAATCCATACATGTCTTTTGGTGAGGTTATTACGTTGACAGATCTGAAATCATTTCTGTGCAGCTTTAAAAATACCCAGTAATTCAGCATCATAAACTTGCTGTTGATGGCCCATTGGATAGGTTGCTTCAATGACATCATCTCCTGTCATTTCCACTACTGTTCCTGCGCCAATGTTTTCGTTCAACATGGATCCATCTGAATATCAAACAATATTGCGGTCATCTTGTTTCAACATTGCATACTGGGCTTCGTGGGCTTTGGCTTCCTCTTCCTTTGAACGAGGATTAATTTGAGTTTTGACTCTACTTTCAATCCACGGCGGACAGGCTGTGGTTGAATAGGTTTCAATCTCAGAGCTGTTCGATATCCATGGACTGAGGGTTGATAAGGTGTGGATAATACGTGTTTCAAATTTGCGGATATATTGTTGCATTCTGTCCCCTGAAATCCAGGGTCCGGTTGTGTTACTAGACTGTGGGGTTTCATGAAATGGAGGGAAAGTCAATAGACAACATTGTCGGATTGGATGCATTTCAGGAAACGTAAGTATTTGAATTGCATATTTTTTTCGCATTTGATTAAGTCAAACAGCAACTGGTGGCAGGGCTGCTTCATTGTGTAGCGCTATTGTTGGGGATGTGCGGAACACTCCAAGGATACACCGAAGTGCCATATTTTGAACTGTTTCGAATGTCTGTTCATATGTTGCTTGGCCCATCCACCAGATTTCAGCTCCGAAGTCACCGACAGGTACAACACATGCATTGTATAGTTGGCGGACTGCACTGGGGGTGAGTCCTGATTCTGTATTGGCTAGTGATTTGAGGGCTCCAAGGGCTCTTTTGCCGCTTGCCGCCTTCAGCATGGCATTGTGTTTGAAGTTAATTTTTTCTGTCAAACCAAATACCAATCCACCTTACCATATCTGGGTCAATGCCTGTTGTGCCGGGGAAAATGGTAGTGCCATTGGGTAGGGTGATCTATTCGTCATCGGAGGTATCACCATTTCGTTTATTGTGGAAGTGCATCATTCCAGACTTTGAGTCATCAAATCGTACCACATTGTTTTCTGCCCATTTGTAAGCTGTCCGTGCAGCCGCCTCGAGGCATCTTGCATTATAGGCTTTTGATTTGCTTTGAACAACAATTGCAACCTCATCAATGTAGCTTGGAGTCCAGGAGCTGGGGTAATGGGTTGTGAGTTCGTAGAAGAGAGGACTGAGATAGAGGAGGAAGAGAATTGGGGATGCAGGCTATCCCTGAGGGATTCCTGTCCGGATGGGGCTGAGGTCTTCCTTTCGTCCATCAAATGCCAGTGCTGTTGTACGGTCGGATAGGAACTGGTGGACCCACAATTGAATTGAGGTCGGGTAGCCCAGTTGTGGTAGAGTTTGGAGGAGACGGTCTTTGGATACATTGTCGAATGCGCCACTCACATCCATAAAGAGGGCAGGGGTGATTTCCTTTGCATGTTTTCTTTGTTCAATTTCATGTGTAAGTGCCATTGCAGCATCTATAGCAGAACATTGTCTTCGTCCTCCTATTTTATCTTTGTGTAGCATGTTGTATTTTTCAGCCATGTATGCAATTCGGTTTGCCATCAATGTTTCGAGGATCTTCCCAAGGCAATTCAGAAGCGCAACAGGTCAGTTGGCCTTAGGTATTGAATAATCAGGTGTTCCAGGTTTGGGTATAATCACAGTCGTTGCTTGTTGCCAACAGGTAGGGCGATATCCAGTGGTTCCAAGTATAGCAAAGAGAATGTTGAATTGTTTGGTGGCTGCTAGGTATGCTTGCCAGAGGCAGTAAAATGGAAGCCCATCTGGTCCCGGGGCCTTACGTGGTGCAGAGGTAAAAATTGCTTGTTTGATTTCTATTAGGGTAAATGTAACCCATGGCAGGGTTGGTCGATTAGTGATATCAGTTTGGGAGGGGGCTGCCGGTGGGGGTGGGAACATGGTAGAACGGAATAATACTGCCTTTTCTTCAAAAGTTACAGCTGTTGTATTGAAGAATGACAGGGGTGGTGTCCGTTTGGTTTGCCTGGGTTTGGTATAACGGAGGGCGGTAAATATCTCTGTGCCTTTTGCATTTGTTAAAAATTCAATCCACATTGTTGTCGTGCAGGTGCGGATATCCCGGAAATTTTGGTTTCGAACAGCTTTGAATTTGATGTGATCACTTTCAAGGCGGGTTTTCTGCCACTGCTTCTGGGCACGGTTCATCAGTGTTCGGGAGATTTTGAGCTGGGGTGTCCACCAGCATTTTGAATGTGTTGTAAGCTGGAGAACTGGGGTAGATTCCTTGACTGCATCAAGAATCATATATCGCGGTGTAGTTCAGCTGATTTGTCAAGGTTTGATTCGGTTGGTTGTTCATGGAGGTATTGCCAGACCATTCGTGAGGCATGGGAGAATGTATTGAGAGTTTTGGACAATAAATCCCAATCTGTCTTATTCCAGTTGTATCTTATCGTGTTGGAGTCAGTGGTAACAAGTTCAGACTCTGCCAATATATCAAAACGTATTGTGGCATGGTCTGAACCAGTTGATGCGTTGTCATCCATGGACCAATTTGTAACCGAGTCATGGATGGCTTGTGAGGTAAAGGCTATGTCGATAATAGAGATTCCTTTGCCATTTCGGTAGTAGTATGTTGGAGTATCTGGTTCATTGAGGAGGGAAAAGTTATTGGTTTCCATGATCTGATCAAGTTCGTCGGCGCGTTTGGGTGTTTTGATTTGCGAATTCCACCATGTATGATGGGCATTCATATCACCAGCAATAATGCATCGTTTGGGCAATGGGATTTGGGTGAAGCTTCTTGGAATGGTATAGAGATTAAATACGCCTTCATGTTCATTGTAAATATTGAAGACTGTGATTGGTGCAATTGAGGGGGTTGATATTTCAAGGACTTGAATATCAGGATCCTGGCTGATGTTGGTACGTGGGGAGCATTTGATATAAGGGTTGTTTTTGGCCACATAGGCAATTGTCCTATTGTGTTTTCTTAAGTTTTTAGGTGGTATCAGTAGCACAAATCCAGGGTGTATTGTAATGAATGTATTGTTTGGGTTGAATCCAGGTTCTTGGAGTAACAGAAGGTCGGCCGTTCCAACTCCAAAGTCAAGAAGGGTATTTATGACTAAGGAGAAACGGTTGCAGTTGTGTTGTATAATTCGAATTTTGCTGGGTGAATAGGAAGGTTGTTTAGGCATGGGTGATGGTCGGGTGTTCTTTCATGAACTTGGCTCGTACCTCAGCACGTATGGCAGTAATTGTTGGGCATTTAGAATCATTGGCCCGGTGATTACCCTTGCAGTTGATGCATTGGATAACATCATGGACACACTGTTTGCCTATGCTGGGACATGATCCACATGAGTGGGAGGTGGTGGTGTGAGGTTCTGAACATATATTGCAGATAGCTGATTGTTTGCATCGTAGGTAGGAATGGCCATATTGTTGGCAGTTAGTACATTGGTCGGTTGGTCGGGATGCCACATATCAGTCGGCTTTGCCAGTCCTGTCATCTACTTGTTCTCCATGGTCTTGAATAAGTTTGGCTTCATGTTCAGTACGGACTGCGATAACCATAGTGGTTGCCTTTTTGTCTGGTCATGTTTCTGGCTTCTTAACAGATCGTGGTAGGGTGGTAAGCTTGATATGATTATTGTTCATTTCAATATCTTCTTTCAATAATTTCATTCCTGTTTCACATTCAGGAAACATTGTAATGTCAATGGAGTGAACCATCATTCGGATCAAAGTTTCTTGCTTTTTGAGATTTTGTGCGGTTGTGTCGACTGAACGAACTGTTTCTTCAATAGCAGCCTTGTGGGCCAGTACCAATTCCACAGGGCAGGTGTCTGCAGTCAGGAGGACGAGATTGTGCTTATAGTTGGCAGAAACATGTCCAATATTGGCCAAAGGGTGGGCATAGCAGCGTCGTAGGGTGGCGTTGATGGCGAGCTTCAGTTGTGTAAGATCGGCAGTAACAGGTTGATCACTGTGTCGGGCAATCACTAGTGTGCGTTGTTTTTTGGTGAGAGGACGGGGATTCATAGTACGTCCAATCTTATCTTTTGGTGGCTCTTTCTTTGCGCATGCAGATGCAATTGCTGTTCAGAGTGTGGGTTTGGGTGAAGTCCATTCCGGGATGGCTGGAGGTAGTAGGTCTCGTGGTGCTGGTGGTGCATCTGTCTTTGAAGCTTGGATTTGTACAAGGAATTCATCTCGTTGTCCAACGGTTGCAATGGTATTGAGGGCAATTCCGTGTTTGGTTTCCATTGAGGCTAAGCGGGTTGCCAGTTTTCGGTTGTGGGTGGTGAGACATTTGTTGATTTTGAGAATATCCTTGCGGAGTGGTTCAAGGATGGCTTTGAATACCTGATGAAATCTATCTTCATCATCGTCATTTGGATTCAGCAGGTTGGTGGATGGGTCCTGAAAGTCTTCATCTTCAGAATCGTAATCATCGTCAGAACATTCGTCATTGGCCTCGGTATCCTCTGGGGCATCATCCAGTGCTAGATCTGCATCATCAGGGTTTCCGAGATGGCCTTGGTTGGTTGGTTGTTGAGGTGGGGAAGATGGTTGTAGTTGTTCAGAGGGTGTCCTGGGATGGACATTGCCAAGGGCCATACGGGTGTTTGAACGTTGTTCGAGATCTTTTGTCAACCTATGGTTTGTGTCGATTGGAGTCGAAACTGATTTATAATCGTTCAATCCAAATCTTTTCAGTATCTTCTCAATGAATGCTGTTTGGGAGAGAGTGATTGCAGCATCTGTGCATGTAATGTTGATTCCGTGCAGCCAATGTATTGATCCCATGTCGTTGACATTGAACTCACTTTTCAGTATTCCGATGGTTGGATTTTTCAAGTCTCCCGTTTCTCCATAGAATAGTAATATCATCCCCATAAATAGCAATACACATATCTCCTGAAATTGTGAACAAGCACACAGGGATTGAACGCAGTGATAACCAAGCCATAGGGAATAAGATATTCAACCAATCTATGATATCATTGTCAAGGTGATTGTTTCAGTCCTTAGATACATCGTTTTAATTTGGTGACTTTTCCATCTATCATGCTGCCCTCAGGTAGATGCATATAGATTTCTTCCTTTAGTATTCCATAATAACAGGCTGTTTTGACGTCAAGTTATGGAGGTTTCCACTATTTACAGGAGGGAAGGGCTATCAGTCACCTTAGGGAATCGTAAAGACCAACAGGTGAAAAAAATTCTGTTGATATCAGTACCATGAATTTGACTGAATCCTTTTGGAACGAGACTAGCTTTGTATTGTTGGATTTCTCTCTTGGAATCTGTTTTGATCTTGAATATGCATCGAGAATCAACAATCTTTCGATTTGTTGGTATATGGACTACTTCCCACCCATCATTGTCTTTGAGTGACTGAAGGTCTTCTTCAATTGCGAATTTCCATTCCATCCAATCCGGTGAGCATTTGGCTTGTGGAAACATTTAAGGTTCATCAATAAGTATTGATGTGAGTTGGCTTTCTTTGGAGTCTATGGAGAGAGTGATTTCGTCAGCATCGCGCATGTTTCTGTCAAGAATTTGCTCGTTCTGAGTTTCTATTCTCCACCATGCTCTGGGAGGTTTTACTTATCTTCCTGCTCTTGGGGTGACACCTGTGGTAGGGTGTTGTTGAGCAATATAGGTACCTTGTAGTTGTTGTTGTTGCTCTGTGGAAGAGTTATCACCACCATGAAGTTGGTTGTGGTATTGTTCTTGAGGAGATGAGGGGTGAGGTTAAGCAGAAACTTCTTCGGGAGGTGCAGTACAGACATGACTTTGTCGTTGGAGAGTGTGAATTGATTCTTGATCTTCATCTAATTGCAATCTCCAGTCGTATGGGACTAGAAACCCTGATCCTTGTTCTTGTACATATCGCTGAAAAACTAATCTCATATTATCTTTGTTGCCTGGGTTGAATAATTTTCTGGTTCCTGAGGGATTCAGTTCTATCCATGCCATCCACATATCATCGGATGAGTATTTTTCACGGTCAGATTGATGTTCGATTGAGGTTCGAGGTATTGATTTGAGTTTTGCATATGAGAATTTGTCGTAGGATGAATCCCCTGGAGTCTTTGAAGGAGAGCAGAAGGTATCATTGTTAACGATTGTGTTTTTCGATTCAGGTAGGTGCACTCTGTCATGATGGTCATCGTTTGCGTATCCAGTCACAATTGCTCTTTCAGCCCTTGGTTGAAGTTTCATTCCCGCAAGTCATGGCTGTTTAGGGATATGTATATAACATTCACTGCCAAAAGGTTTAAGAATCATGATCGAGGGTTTATTACCGTGGAAGGCTTCATACAGTGTTCGATCTTTAACTTCCGAATGCGGTTGTAGGTTTTTGAGGTACACTGAAGTTGAAACTGCTTCTGCCCAATGTCTTTTGCCATAGGTAGGAGCACTTTCAAGCATCGCTCGATGTGATTCTTTTATTGTTCGATTCAGTCTTTCAGGCATGCCATTTGATTCAGCGGAATAAGGATGAGTGAATTGATGAACTATCTTCTTCTGTCTTGGATATTCTTTTAGCTCATTTGAAACGTATTCGCCACCATTGTCGGCTTGAAAGCTGTTGGGTATTGTAGAATACTGAAGTTCAAGTTCTGCAACAAAGTCTTTGAGAATTTGAGTAGTGCTTGACTCCTGTTTCATGAATTTAACCCAGGTGTATCGTGTAGCATCGTCATTTAGGGTGATATAATAAAATGATTCTCCATAGGAGGGAGCTGAACAGGGACCTGATAGGTCTGAATAAATTAAATCCAGCTTCTTTCGATTTTTGTCGATAGTTGAAGGGTGAGGAGATTTGGTAAATTTTGATTTGATGCAAGAATCCACGTGAAAGTCAATTGGTTTTACTGGTAGTTCAATGTCGTATAACTTAGAATTTAGATTAGTATGTCAGAAGTTTGATGCGAGAACTCGTAAGTAGCATAAGCCGAATGATTCACATGGGGTATTTTGAACAGGTGTCCGTCAAACTTTGCTTGAAACATTGTTTTATCATTTTTCATAACCGAAATATAGTTTTCTTCTGCAATTGTTGTGTATTTTTTTCTTCACATTCTTCAAAAGATAACGGCTTTCCCTGATTGAGTGACCAAAAGAACATTGCGAACTCGAGAAGTTGAAACTGATCAATCCTTAACAACACAGTCTATCACAATATCTCCCTTTCCTTTGATGTCCATTTGATTTGTTGAACTGGACTCTACAAGTCCGGAACATGTTTGGAAGTTTTGGTGTCTGTCCGGAATTGGGGTCATGTGTGAGGTACAGGCTATGTCCAAATAGAACGATTTTGTTCTTCCTTGTTGAGTTGCAGTAGTGACGTTAGCTTTTTCCTTCTGGCTTGTTTCATAGGTTTCCTTCTTCTTTGCCTCGTTGTGATACTTAAGACGAACACAATCATTGCAAGTGTGACCAGTGGATTTTCCGGGGTTATGTTTTGCACACCAGGTACAATCCTGCACTTCGGATTTCATTTCAATCTTCTTGTTTTTTTTTTTTTTTGAGTTTTGATTGTTGTAAGGTTATAAGGGCAGTTTCGAGATAACCAGTAAGTGTTGGAGACATGTCGATGAGTCGGTTTTTGACATTGGCAAATGTTAAGTCGTCCTTTGTTGTTACATTGTCAACAACATTTTGATGGTGTTGTACAAGGAATCCAACGCTAACGTCTCTTTTGGCTGTATCTTCGTCCAGAAACGCTGCGATGTTCTTGCGATGAATGTCTTTTGATTCTTGTGTAGGTTTTGATATATTTCGCCAGTCCGTTTCGAACTTGCTGATGAATTCAGAGAGTGAAAAGACGGTTGTATAGGAGGAAGAGAGGGAGGTGAAGGTTGTGATTTGATAGGCAAATGCGTAAGCAGTGTCTCGGTAATATTCTGTGAGCTCCTATGCCGATATCATATAAGGTGATCAAACTTCGACAATTTTTTGGAGAATGTCGCTGGAAACCACTTGTCTAAAAATGGTCTGTATTTGGTAGGATATGTGATCATATGCTGCGACCTCTGTTCCATCGGCATTGTCTGCAGGTGTTAATCCTGCCACCAAAATTTCATGGCAATTCATTTACTTAAGAATGATAACCATAGTCGCTGCCCACACATTGTAATTAGATTGTCCTTCCCGGATTTTGCTGTTGTCAAGTTGTACACTTGCAGGTTTGTCGATGACATCTGCTTTGTGTCTTGATGAAAATCTGAATTCAGGTTGCTTTCCGGATGCTTCTCCTGATGTGGCCATTTTGGGCGATTCAGGTAGGGGAAGATATGTTGAGGGTGGTATAAGAATTTTTGAATATCCTGTGGAGGCTGCGAAGATGTTTGGAGGTAGTTGAGGGAATTCTTCTTCAGAATCACTCATTTACCAGTAATGTTTCTGGTGAAGTTGGGCGATAATGAAGGTAAGGGGATAATGCCAGACAGTGACAAGAACTGTTTGAATATCAGGTGTAAATTGTTCGAAGGTATCTAAGCAGAATTCGAGGTATCTGTCAATTCGAATACTTACGTTTCCCGAAACGCATCCAATCCGACAATGTTGTCCATTGACTCTCCCTCCATTTCATCAAACCCCAGAGTCTAGTAACACAACTGGACCCTGGATTTCATGGGACAGTATGCAACAAAATAACCGCAAGTTTGAAACACGTCTTATCCAAACCTTATCAACCCTCAGTCCATGGATTTCCAACAGCTCGGAGATTGAAACCTATTCAACCACAGCCTGTCCACCATGGATTGAAAGGAGAGTCAAAACACAAATTAATCCTCATTCAAAGCAAGAGGAAGCCAAAGCCCACGAAGGCCAGTATGCAATGTTGAAACAAGATTACCGCAATATTGTTTGTTATTCAGATGGATCTATGTTGAACGAACACATTGGCACAGGAACTGTAGTTGAAATGACAGGAGAAGATGTCATTGAAGCAACCTATCCAATGGGCCAGCAACAGGAAGTTTATGATGCTGAATTACTTGGTATTCTTAAAGCTGCACAGAAATGCTTTCAGATCAGTCAATGTAATTACCTCTGCAAAAGACATGTATGGATTTTCACAGACAATCAAGCTGCCATACGATGTCTCAATACTCTCAAACCCGCCCCTGGACAGTCCACTTCCCTGGCACTCCCCAACATCGCCAATAACCTCCATGCACTCAAAACTACTATCACAGTACAATGGGTTCATGGCATTACAGATGTCCCTGGAAACAAACTTGCCGATAAGTTGGCAAATAAGACCACTGTGGGAAAACCACCTACCTACTATAACACCTCATTATCGAACCTCAAGAGGGTAACCCAAGCAGCAAAAATGCCGGAATGGGGGTATTGGGGGATGCGACATCCCGCGAAAGGAAAGAACTATAATGGAACATTCCGTACCAAACCAGACAATATTTTCAGATGTGGCAACCGCCAGTGTGCATCTACTGTTACCCAAGTACGAACTGGACATGGATACTTCCGCAGTTACCCATACAAAATGCCAACCAATGCAGTTGACTGTCCTCACTGCCCATGTCGCTATGGAGGTCCCCAGTCGCCGGAACATCTTGTACTAAGATGCCCATTATACCAACGCGAAAGACAAACCATGCGGAAAGAGATTGGAGTTGGACACCCTCGATATCTCTGGAAGCATCTTCTTTATTCTGACAACGCAATGCAACCTTTGAAACATATTCTGCACGACACACATATAGCCCCTCGAAGATGGTACCTGGGCCAATTCCGTGATAATGAACATCTTGGGCAGGGTAACATCCGAATTGCAGGACAGGGAACTGTCAACGATAGGGTGGAGGAACATCAGAGTGAGAGTGGAGGGGATGATGGGAAGGATGATGATGAAAAGGAAGGAGAAGCAGAGAGTTGAGAGGAGGATGAAATTTGAATGGGGAAGGGAGGAGGAGGGTAAACTCCAGGGGGAGAACCTGAATGATATGCAGGACAAAGCCAAATGAGACTGACAGATATTTTATTATTGTATGAAGTGTGTTACAAACCACTATGATTTATTTGAAATTTCTTTGTAACTAGTGCATGGGTGATAGGAAACTGCGGAGCGGTGCTACCTGGCCAGGGGTATTTCGTTTGCTCTTTGTTCGGTTTCATTTGTTGTTTTTGTTCTTGGTGATTTGTTTGTACCACACCGGCCATAGCCTATGGGCTGCATGCTGTATGAGGAATAAATAAATAAATAAATAAAACCTCAAGAGGGTAACCCGAGCAGAAAAAAATGCAGGAATGGGGGGATTGGTGGATGCGACATCCCGCGCAAGGAAAGAACTATATTGCAACATTCCATACCAAACCAGACAATATCTTCAGAGGTGGCAACTGCCAGTTTGCATCTACTGTCACCCAACTACGAACTGGACATGGATACTTCCGCAGTTACCTATACAAAATACCAACCAATGTTGTTGACTCCCCTCACTGCCTATGTCGCGATGGAGGTCCCCAGTGACCGGAACTTCTGATACTAAGATGCCATTTATACCAACGCGAAAGACAAACCATGCGGAAATAGATTGCAGTTGTACACCGTCGATATTTCAGGAAACATATTCTTTATACCTACAAAGCCATGCAATCTTTGAAACATTTTCTGCACGACACACATATAGCTACTAGAAGTTGGTATCTGGGCCAATTCCGTGATGATGAACACCTTGGGCAGGGTAACATCACACTTGCAGGACAGGGAACTGTCAACAATATGGTGGAGGAACATCAGAGTGAGAGTGGAGGGGATGATGGGGAGGATGATGATGAAAAGGAAGGAGAAGCAGAGAGTTGAGAGGAGGATGAAAGTGGAACGGGGAAGGGAGGAGGAAAGTAAACTCCAGGGGGAGAACCCGCACGATATGCAGGACCAAGCCGAATGTGACTGACGGATATTTTATTATTGTATGAAGCGTGTTACAAACCTCAATGATTGATTTGAAATTTCTTTGTAACTAGAGCAGGGGTGATAGGGGACTGAGGAGCGGTGCTACCTAGCCAAGGGTTTTTCATTTTGTCTTTGTTCGGTTTCATTTGTTTTTCTTGTTCTTGGATATTTGTTTGTAGCTCACCGGCCATAGCCTGCGGGCTGCATGCTGTATGATGAATAAACAAATAAATATAAATCGGTATCCGTCTTCGTCTATTTCCAATCTTGAGTGGAAAATCATCAGAGGGTAGATAACTGGTATCAACAGTTCGAATGCCAAAGCATATCTATTTTCGGGATTATGGTGGGAACAGTTATAGTAGCCACCATCGCAGACTTTACAGACATTGTAGGCTCTTGACATGTAGCTGTCTGATGTCATAATCTATCGAGATACACGTCGTCGGTACTCTCTTCTATGTCTTGGGTGCACTGTAAAACAGATGATAAACTGAACACATCCAAAGTTGAAGTTAATTTGGGTCTTGTGAATTCTGACTCTAGGTCCAAGAAGGAATATAGTCATAAAACAGTAAAAATAGCAACAACCTGAAGAATGTAGGAAGATGTTCAACTGCGGGAGGGTAGAGGGCAAACTGTAGTATTGCTATCTAACTGTATGTTGCAATGAACAAAATCTATCTACGGAGGTGGGAATCCACTGTATTTCATATATGAATCAGCGTTCGTTCAGGAAGAAACGAACAGCTGATGGGCAGCGTGTTGACCCTGAAAAGCAATGTCATTTCGTTGATTGTGTGGTAGGCATTAGTTATAGCTACTATGATGTGATCAATGGTGTGGTTGATGATGTGATCAATGGTGTAATTAATGGCGTAATGTGAGTCATATATAACCCTGTAGTTAATATAGAATACGACACTTTATGACTACGTAATGAACTGTATATAAGGAATATGAGCGCTATCTATATGATAAGTGTTTGTGATACTGCGGCTTTTCATCTGTTCTAAACATATCTCCAACGTCCGAAAACATGTGAAAGACAATCACCACTTGACTTATCGAAGTTAGGACCCGAATATATCCAACACACGTATGGCAGTAATTGTTGGCCATTTCGAATCGCTGGACCGATGATTACCCTTGCCGTTGATATATTGGATAACATCGTGGACACACTGTTTGCCTATTGTGAGACCTTATCCACATGAGTGGGAGGTAGTGGTGTGAGGATCTGCACTTATATTGCAGAAAGGTGATTGTGTACTGTTGGAAATATTGGGATTGTGACTTGCATTAGTCAAGTTTGTATTTTCTTTCAAATGTTTTTCGGATGTTAAACATAAGTTCAGCACATACACAAAAATCTGCAGTATCACAAGGGATTATCATAAAACATAATGATTGTATTCCATATTTTTTCCATTCGATTACATAGTAATAAAGACTCGTATTCTATATTAACTACTGGGTCATAATTACATTTCCCACAATGCATCCAATCCAACAACGTTGTCCATTGACTTTCTCTACATTTCATGAAACCCCAGAGTGTAGTAACAGAACCAGACCCTGGATTTCATGGGACAGTATGCAACAAAATAACCGCAAATTTGAAACACGTTTTATGCAAACCTTATCAACCCTCAGTCCATGGATTTCCAACAGCTCGGAGATTGAAACCTATTCAACCACAGCCTGTCCACCGTGGATTGAAAGTAGAGTCAAAACACAAATTAATCCTCGTTCAAAGGAAGAGAAAGCCAAAGCCCAAGAAGCCCAGTATGCAATGTTGAAACAAGATGGCCGCAATATTGTTTGGTATTGAGATGGATCTATGTTGAACGAAAACATTGGCGCAGGAACAGTAGTGGAAATGACAGGAGCAGATGTCATTGAAGCAACCTATCCAATGGGCCATCAACAGGAAGTTTATGATGCTGAATTACTTGGTATTCTTAAAGCTGCATAGAAATGCTTTCAGATCTGTCAACGTAATAACCTCACCAAAAGACATGTATGGATTTTCACAGACAATCAAGCTGCCATACGACATCTCAATACTCTCAAACCCGCCCCTGGACAGTCCACTTCCCTGGCACTCCCCAACATCGCCAATAACCTCCATGCACTCAAAACTACTATCACAGTACAATGGGTTCCTGGCCATTCAGATGTACCTTGAAACGAACTTGCCGATAAGTTGGCCACAAAGTCCACAGTGGAAACATCACCTACCTACTATAACACCTCATTATCGCACCTCAACAGGGTAACCCGAGCGGCAAAAATGCAGGAATGGGGGGATTGGTGGATGCGACATGCCGCGAAAGGAAAGAAGTATATTGAAACATTCCGTACCAAACCAGACAATATTTTCAGAAGTGGCAACCGCCAGTTTGCATCTACTGTCACCCAACTACAAACTGGACATGTATACTTCCGCAGTTACCTATACAAAATACCAACCAATGCTGTTGACTCTCCTCACTGCCCATGTCGCTATGGAGGTCCCAGTCACCGGAACTTCTTGTACTATGATGCCCTTTATACCAACGTGAAAGACAAACCATGCGAACAACGATTGGAGTTGTACACCCTCGATATCTCTGGAAGCATCTTCTTGATACTGACAAAGCAATGCAACCTTTGAAACATTTTCTGCACGACACTCATATAGCTACTCGCAGATGGTACCTGGGCCAATTCCATGATGATGAACATTTTGGGCAGGGTAACATTCGAATTGCAGGACAGGGAACTGTCAACGATAGGGTGGAGGAACATCAGATTGAGAGTGGAGGGGATGCTTGGGAGGATGATGATGCAAAGGAAGGAGAAGCAGAGAGTTGAGAAGATGATGAAATTTGAACGGGGAAGGGAGGAGGAGGGGAAACTCCAGGGGGAGAACCCGCATGATATGCAGGACCAAGCCGAATGAGACTGACGGATATTTCATTATTGTATGAAGCGTGTCACAAACCGCTATGATTTATTTGAAATTTCTTTGTAACTAGAGCAGGGGTGATAGGGCACCGCGGAGCGGTGCTACCTATCCAGGGGTTTTTCGTTTTTTTTTGTTCGGTTTCATTTGTTCTTCTTGTTCTTGGTTATTTGTTTGTACCTCACCGGTCATAGCCTATGGGCTGCATGCTGTATGATGAATAAATAAATAAATAAATACAGGGTCATATATGACTCATATTATACCATCTATTATGCCATCGAGCACACCATCCATCATACGATCGATAACACCATCAGGTAACTATGTTATATAGTTACCACACCATCAATGAAATGACTGCTTTTTCAGGGTCAACGCGATGCCCATCAGCTTTTTTTTTTCTTTTGAACACACGCTGGTTTAGGTATAAAACACAGTGCATTCCCACCTCAGTAGATAGTGTGTTCTATATCGCAACATACAATTAGATAGCAATACTACAGTTTGCCCTCTATCTTCCTGATGCTTAACATCTTCCAACATTCTTCTGCTCTATTCTGTTCTTTACTATGCTATTACTGTATTCCTTCTTGGACCTAGAGTCAGACTAAACAAGACCCAAATGAACTTCAACTTTGGACGAGTTCTGTTTACCATCTCTCTTACAGTCCACGCAAGACATTGAAGAGAATAACGACCTCGTTCATCTCGATATGTACATGGTAGGTAGGAATCTCCAAAATTTGGGCAGTTAGTACATTGGAAGGTTGGTCCGGATGCCACATATCGGTCATCTTTGCAATTCTTGCCATCTACTTGTACTCTATTATCTTGAATATGTGTTTCTTCATGTTCAGTATGGACTGCAATGACCACGGTGGTTGCCTTGCCGTGTGGTCGGGTTTCTGGCTTTGTAGGAGATCTTGGTCGAGTGGTCAGCTTGATATTATTTGTGTTCATCACAATATCTTCTTACAATAATTTCATTCCTGTTTCACATTCAGGAAACATATTTATGTCAATGGAATGAACAATCATTCAGATCCAGGTTTCTTGCGTTTTGAGAATTTGTGCGGTTGTATCATTTGAATGAACTGTTTCCTATTCGGCAGCCTTGCGGGATAGTACCAATTTCACAGGGCAGGGGTCTGCTGTCAGTAGGACGAGATTGTGGATAGAGTTCGCAGTAATATGTCCTATATTGAACAATGGGTCAGCGTGGCAGTGTCAGAGGGTAGGGTTAATAGTCAGCTTAGGTTTGGAAAGATCTGCAGTTACTGTTTGGTCACTGTGTCGGACAATCACGAGTGTGCACTGTTTTTTTCAGAGAGGACAGGGATTCACAGTGTGCTCATTCATATCTTTTGATGGGTTTTTCTTTGCCCATGCGGATGCAATTGTTCACCATAATGTGGGTTTTGGGGTAGTCCCTTTTGGGACGGCTGAGGTTAGAAGGTCTGGTGGTGCTGGTGGTGCAACATTCTTTGATGCATGGATATGTACAAGGTATTCAACACGTTGTCCAAGGGTCGCAATAGTATTCAAGCAATTTATTGTTTGGTTTCAATGAGGCCAGAGGAGATGCCAGTCTCCGGTTCTGGGTGGTGAGATATTTGTTGATCTTGAGAACATCCTTGTCAAGTGGTTCAAGGATGGCTTTGAATACCTGATGAATTCTATCTTCATCATCATCTTTGGGATTCGGTATATTGGTTGAAGGGTCCTGACAATCTTCAGCTTCAGAATTATCATCATCGTCGGAACTTTGATCATTGGCATCAGCATTGTCTGCGACGTTCACCGGTCATACGTCTTTATCGTCAGAGTGTCCAATGTGGTCAGGGTTGGTTGGTTGTTGAGGTGGAGATGATGGATGTGCATGTTTAGTGGATGTCCAGGGATGGACTGCACCAATAGCCATGCAGGTGCTTGAACGTGTATGTGGATCATTGAAGGGCGGACATGGTGAGGTGGACTGCAGTCGGCAAGAGCTCCCTTGATTTCATTTCTTTCCAGGTTTGGATATATGGCCTGTCAGGGTTGTGTGTGTTAAAGCTGGGGCATCAATCACACAGAGGGGGACTGAACTGGGATTTGGATAAAGTTGCATTCCATACGTACTGCAAGTGCCAGGTGGGGGTGGTGGTAGTATTGGGGAAGTCATTTAAGACTTTAGAAGGTTTATAAGGCGCAAAATATGATAAAGAAATACATATTTGCTAGGTATTTTGAATAGGTGTAAATCCGACGTATAAGTGTTGATATATGTGGCCTTGGTACCACCTATTCCCTGAGAAGATGTGAGCTTCACCTCATGTGTCTTGGCAATGTATTGTAGCCATGAACCAGAGCCTGTAACTGGTCGCAGCAGATACAGAGACACCTGTACCAACAAGAAATGCTCTAGTAGGCCTGCTAGGTAATGGCGCTGTAAAACCACTGCAAGACTGGAAGTGCAACACAACTCTGAATAATCCACCCTAAGACTCAGGGGGTCAATGGTGGCACAGTAGCCGGACGTTGTCGTCTCTACCCTGGCAGGTCTGATTGGCTCCAGTGGTCAATATGATTCATGATGGGGGGGATGGGAAAATGCGAACATTGGAAAATCAACAGTTGTGAAGTCAATTTTTCCCCGTTGAGTTGTACATGCGGCAGGGTAGTCCTGGGTGTGCGTGCCAGCTGTTTTGCCAAGGGCATTCGAAACGGATGAAGCACTCGTGGAACAATGATGTAACTCAAAACTGTGTTATTGATCTCGAGTATTTTTAGCCCCGGCAGTCTGAGGCTTGTAGGCAGGTGTATAAGGATTGTTCTAAAGGTCATTGGGGCCGCTGAATTGATTGCCTTTCTCCATTTTTGATTTGGAGTTGATTCCACTGATTTATTTATTTATTTATTTATTCATCATACAGCATGCAGCCTGCAGGCTATGGCTGGTGAGGTACAAACAAATAACTGTGAACAAGAACAACAAATGAAACTGAACAAAGGAAAAACTCAAACCCCTGGCTAGGTAGCACCGCTCCGCAGTCTCCTGTCACCCCTGCTCTAGTTACAATAATATTTTCAATAACTCATAGCAGTCTGTAACATGCTTCATACAATAATCAGATGTCGGTCAGTCTCATTCGGCTTGGTTCTGCATATCATGCGGGTTTTCCCCCTGGAGTTTACCATCGCCCTCCCTCCTCCTCCCTTCCCCGTCCTCAATTACTCCTCCTTTCAACTATCTGCTTTCCCTGCCTCATCATCGTCATCCTTTCCATCCTCGGTTCCACGTTGGCTCTGATGTTCCTCCACTATATCGTTAACAGTTCCCTGGTCTGCAATTCCGATGTTACCCTGCCCAAGGTGTACATCATTACAGAATTCTCCCAGGTACCATCTTCGAGTAGCTATATGTGTGTCATGCAGAAAATGTTTCAAAGGTGGCATTGATTTATCTGTATAAAGAAGATGCTTCCAGAGATATCGAGGGTGTACCACTCCAATCTCCTTCTGCATCATTTGTCGTTCGCGTTGGTAAAGGGGGCATCTTAGAAGACGATGATCTGGTGACTGGGAACCTACATTGCGACATGGGCAGTGAGGGGAGTCAACAGAATTAGTGGCAATTTCGTATAAATAACTGCGGAAGTATCCATGTCCGGTTCATAGTTGGGTGATGGTGGACGCAAACTGACATTTGCCACTTGTGAAAATATTGTCTGGTTTTGTATGGAATGTTCCAATATAGTTCTTTTCTTTTGCTGGATGCCTCATCCACCAATCCGCCCAGTCCTGCATTTTTGCCGCTCAGGTTACCTGCATAAGGTAAGATAAGGAGGTATTATAGTCGGCAGGTGGTTTTTCAAGAGTGGACTTTTTTGCCAATTTATCAGCAAGCTCATTTCAAGGTACATCTGTATGGCCAGGAACCCATTGTACTGTGATCATAGTTTTGAGTACATGGAGGTTATTGGCGATATTGGAGAGTGCCAGGGAAGTGGACTGTCCAGGGCGGGCTTGAAGGTATTGAGACATCGTATGGCAGCTTGATTGTCTGTGATAATCCATAAATGTCTTTTGGTGATGTTATTACATTGTCAAATCTGAAAGCATTTCTGTACAGCTCTAAGCATACCAAGTAATTCAGCATCATAAACTTCCTGTTGATGGCCCATTGGGTAGTTGCTTCGATGACTCTTCTCCAGTCATTTCCACACAGTTCTGCACCAAATTTTGGTTCAACATTGATTCATCTGTATAACAAACAATATTGCAGTCATCTTGTTTCAACATCGCATACTGTGCTTCATGTGCTTTGCTTCCTCTTCCTTTGAATGGGAATAATTTGTTTTTGACTCTGCTTTCAATCCATGGTGGACAGGCTGTGGTTGAGTAGGATTCAATCTCGGAACTATTAGAAATCCATGGTGAGGGTTGATAAGGTTGGATGAGACGTGTTTCAAATTTGCGGTTATTTTGTTGCATACTGTCCCATGAAATCAATGTCCCAGTTGAATTACAGACTCTGGGGTTTCATGATATGGAGGGAAAGTTGATGGACAACGTTGTCGGATTGGGTGCATTTCGGCAAATGATGTATTGTATTGCATATTTTCTTCGCATGTGATTAAGTCGTACAGCTACTGGTGGCAGGGCTGATTCATTGTGTAGGTCTATTGTTGGTGATGTGGAAGGCTCCAAGGATACACTGAAGGCCATATTTTGAACTGTTTCAAATTTCTGTTGATATGCTTCTTGCCCCATCCACCTAACTTCAGCTCCAAAGTCGCAAACAGGGACAACACACGCATTGTATAATTGGTGGACTGCACTTGGGGTTAGTCCTGATTCTGTATTGGCTAGTGATTTGTGAGCTCCAAGGGCTCTTTTGCCACTTGCGGCTCTCAGCATTACATGGTGTTTGAATTTGAATCTTCTGTCAAACCACATACCAATCCATCATACCACATCTGGGCCAACACCATTTGTGCCGGGGGATATGGTAGTGCCATTGGGTAGGGTAATGTTTTTGTGATCGGAGGTGTCACCGTTTCGTATATTCTGGAAGTGGATCATCTCTGACTTGATGTCATCAAATCGTACCGCGTTGTATTCTGCCCATTTGAAAGTTGTCCGTGCAGCTGCCTCAAGGCATCTTGCATTATAGGCTGTTGATTTGCTTCGAACAACAATTGCAACGTCGTCAATATAGCTTGGAGTCCAGAGCTGGGGTAATGGGTTGTGAGTTCATAGAAGAGATGACTGAGATACAGGAGGAAGAGAATTGGAGATGCAGGCGATCCCTGAGGATTCCTGTCTGGACTGGGCTGATGTCTTCCTTTCATCCATCAAATGCCAGTGCTGTTGTTCCGTTGGATAAAATGTGGTCCACCCAAAATTGAATTGCGGTTGGGTAGCCCAGGTGTCATAGAGTGTGTAGGAGACGGTCCTTGGATACATTATCGAATGCACCACTTGCATCCATAAAGAGAGCAGTGTGATTTCCTTTGCTTGCTGTTCTTGTTCAATTTCATGTGTGAGTGCCATTGCAGCATCAATAGCAGAACGTGGTCTTCGTCCTCCTATTTGATCATTGTGTAGTAGGTTGTATTTTTTAGCCACATATGCAATTCGGTTTACCATCAACTTTTCAAGGATCTTCCCAAGGCAATTGAGAAGGGCAACAGGTTGATAGGCCTTTGGTATTAAGTAGTCAGGTTTTCCAGGTTTGGGTATAATCACAGTCGTTGCTTGTCACCAACAGGTAGAGTGATATCCAGTGGTTCAAAGTATAGCAAAGAGACTATTTAATTGTTCGGTGGCTGCTAGGTATGCTTGCCGCAGGCAATACAAGGGAAGCCCATCGGGTTCAGGGGCTTGACGTGGTGCAGAGGTAAAAATTGCTTGTTTGATTTCTGTTAGGGTAAATGTAACCCATGGCAGGGTTGGTCAATTGGTGATATCAGTTGGGGAGGGTGCAACTGGTGGAGGTGGGAACATGGTAGAGCGGAACAATTCTGCCTGTTCTTCAAACATCACAGCTGTGGTGTTGGAGAATGACAGGGGTGGTGTCCGCTGGGTTTTCCTGGGTTTGGTATAACTGAGGGTGGTAAATATCTCTGTGCATTGTGCATTTGCTAAAAATTCAATCCACATTGTTGTCTTGCAGGTGCAGATATCCCGGAAATATTGATTTCGCACAGCTTTGAATATGATGTGATCACTTTCAAGGTGTGTTATCTTCCACTGATTCTTGGCACAGTTCATTTGTGTTCGGGAAATTTTGAGTTGGGGTGTCCACCAGCATTTTGAATGTGTTGTAAGCTGGAGAACTGGAGTAGATTCCTTGACTGCATCAAGAATCATATCTCGGAGTAGTTCAGCTGATTTGTCAAGGTTTGAATCGGTTGGTTGTTCATGGAGGTATTGCCAGACCATTCGTGAGGCATGGGAGAGTGTATTGAGAGTTTGTGAGAATCAATCCGAATCTGTCATATTCCAGTTGTATCTTATCGTGTTGGAGTAAGTGGTAACAAGTTCAGATTCTGCCAAGATATCAAATCGTATTGTTGCATGGTCTGAACCAGTTGGTACATTGTCATCTACAGCCCAATTTGTAACCGAGTCATGGATGGCATGTGAGGTAATAGCTAGGTTAATACTAGACGTTCCTTTGCCATTTCGGTAGTAGTATGTTGGGGTGTCTGGTTCATTGAGGAGGGAAAAGTTATTGGTTTCCATGATGTGAACATGTTGGTCGGCGCGTTTGGGTGTATTGATTTGTCAATTCCACCATGTATGATGGGCATTCATATCACCAGAAATAATGCATCGTTCAGGCAATGGGATTTGGGTGAAGCTTTTTGGAATATATGTATTTATATATTTAATCATCATACAGCATGCAGCCTATAGGCTATGGCCGGTGAGGTACATACAAATAACCAAGAACAAGAACAACAAATGAAACTGAACAAAGGAACAACGAAAAACCCCTGGCTAGGTTGCACCACTCCGCAGTCCCCTATCACCCCTGATCTAGTTACAAAGAACTTTCAAATACATCATAGTGGTTTGTAACACACTTCATACAATAATACAATATCTGTCAGTCTCATTTGGCTTGGTCCTGCATATCATGCGGGTTCTCCACCTGGAGTGTACCCTCCTCCTCCCGTTCCCGTTCAAATTTCATCCTCCTTTCAACTCTCTGCTTCTTTCTCCTTTTCATCATCATCCTTCCCATCATCCCCTCCACTCTCACTCTGATGTTCCTCCACCCTATCGTTGACAGTTCCCTGTCCTGCAATTCGGATGTTACCCTGCCCAAGGTGTTCATCACCACAGAATTGCACCAGGTACCATCTTCGAGTAGCTCTATGTGTGTTGTGGAGGAAATGTTTCAAAGGTTGCATTCCTTTGTCGGTATAAAGAAAATACTTCCAGAGATATCGAGGGTGTACAACTCCAATCTCTTTCCGCAGGGTTTGTCTTTCACGTTGGAATAATGGGCATCATAATACAAGATATTCCGGTGACTGGGGACCTCCATAGCGACCTGGGCAGTGAGGAGATTCAACAGCATTGGTTGGTATTTTGTATAGGTAACTGCGGATGTATCCATGTCCAGTTCGTAGTTGGGTGACAGTAGATGCATACTGGCGGTTGCCACTTCTGAATATATTGTCTGGTTTGGTACAGAATATTCCAATATAGTTCTTTCCTTTCGCGGGATGTCGCATTCAACAATCCCCCCATTCCTGCATGTTTGCCGCTCGGGTTACCCTCTTGAGGTACAATAATGAGGTGTTATAGTAGGTAGGTGGTTTTTCCACAGTGGAATGTTTTGCCAACTTATCGGCAAGTTCGTGTCCAGGTACATCTGTATGGCCAGGAACCCATTGTACTGTGATAGTAATTTTGAGTGCATGGAGGTTATTGGCGATGTTGGAGAGTGCCAGGGAAGTGGACTGTCCAGGGGCGGATTTGAGAGTATTGAGACGTCGTATGGCAGCTTGATTGTCTGTGAAAATCCATTCATGTCTTTTGGTGAGGTTATTACGTTGACAGATTTGAAAGCATTTCTGTGCAGCCTTAAGAATACCAAGTTATTCAGCATCATAAACTTCCTGTTGATGGCCCATTGGATAGGTTGCTTCAATGACATCTCCTCCTGCCATTTCAACTACAGTTCCTGCGCTAATGTTTTCGTTAAACATAGATCCATCTGAATATCAAATAATATTGCGGTCATCTTGTTTCAACATTGCATACTGGGCTTCGTGGGCTTTGGCTTTCTCTTCCTTTGAACGAGGATTAATTTGTGTTTTCACACTACATTCAAACCATGGTGGACGGGCTGAGGTTGAATAGGTCTCAATCTCCGAGCTGTTGGAAATCCAAGGACTGAGGGTGGATAAGGTTTGGATAAGATGTGTTTCAAATTTGCGGTTATTTTGTTGCATACTGTCCCATGAAATCCAGGGTCCGGTTGTGTTACTAGACTCTGGGGTTTCATGAAATGGAGGGAAAGTCAATGGACAACGTTGTCGGATTGGATGCATTTCGGGAAACGTAAGTATTTGAATTGCATGTTTTCTTCGCATGTGATTAAGTCGAACAGCTACTGGTGGAAGGGCTGCTTCATTGTGTAGCGCTATTGTTGGGGATGTGCGGAAGGCTCCAAGGATGTACCAAAGTGCCATATTTTGAACTGTTTTAAATTTCTGTTGATATGTTGCTTGGCCCATCCACCAGACTTCAGCTCCGAAGTCGCAGACAGGTACAACACACGCATTGTATAGTCGGCGGACTGCACTGGGGGTTAGTCCTGATTCTGTATTGGCTAGTGATTTGAGGGCTCCAAGGGCTCATTTGCCGCTTGCCGCCTTCAGCATGACATGGTGTTTGAAGTTGATTTTTCTGTCAAACCAAATACCAATCCACCTTACCACATCTGGGACAATGCCTTTTGTGCTGGGGGAAATGGTAGTGTCATTGGGTAGGGTGATCCGTGCATCATCGGAGGTATCACCATTTCGTGTATTGTGGAAGTTCATCATTTCTGACTTTGAGTCATCAAATCGTACCGCATTGTTTTCTGCCAATGCGAATGCTGTCTGTGCAGCCGCCTCGAGGCATCTTACATTATAGGCTTTTGATTTGCTTAGAACAACAATTGCAACATCATCAATGTAGCTTGGAGTGCAGGAGCTGGGGTAATGGGTTGTGAGTTCGTAGAAGAGAGGACTGAGATAGAGGAGGAAAACAATTGGGGATGCAGGCGATCCCTGAGGGATTCCTGTCCGGACGGGGCTGAGGTCTTCCTTTTGTCCATCAAATGCCAGTGCTTTTGAACGGTCGGATAGGAAGTTGTAGACCCATAATTGAATTGAGGTCGGGTAGCCCAGTTGTCGTAGAGTTTGGAGGAGACGGTCTTTGGATACATGGTTGAATGCACCACTCACATCCATAAAGATGGCAGTGGTGATTTCCTTTGCATGTTTTCCTTGTTCAATTTCATGTGTAAGTGCCATTGCAGCATCTATAGCAGATCATTGTCTTCGTCCTCCTATTTGATCTTTGTGTAGCAGGTTGTATTTTTCAGCCATTTATGCAATCCGGTTTGCCATTATCACAGTTCAATGGATTCCTGGCCACACAGACGTACCTGGAAATAAGCTTGCTGACAAGTTGGCAAAAAGTCTACTCTTGAAAAACCTCCCACCTGCTATAATACCTCCATATCTTACCGCAACAGGGTTACCCGAGATGCAAAAATGAATGAATGGGGGATTGGTGGATGAGGCATCCTGCAAAAGGAACAAACTATATTGGAACTTTCCGTACGAAACTTGATGATATTTTCAAAAGTTCCAACTGTCAGTGTGCATTTAGTATCAGCCAACTACAAACTGGATATGGATACGTTCGCAGTTATCTATTCAAATACCGACCAACTCTGTTGATTCCCCTCACTACCCATGTCACTATAGATGTTCACAGTCGCCAGGACATCTTCTTCTAAAATGCCCCTTATACCAACACGAAAGACAAACAATGTGGAAGGAGATTGGAGTGGTACACCCTCTGTATCTCTGGAATCATCTTCTTTATACAGATAAAGCAAAGCAATCCTTGAAATGGTTTCGTCACGACACACAAATAGCCACCCAAAGATGGTATCCGGACCAATTCTGTCATCATGAATACCCTGGGCAGGGGAACATCCGAATTGATGACCAGAGAACTGTCAATGATATGGTGGAGGAACATCCGAGTGAGTGCGGAGGGGATGATGGGGATGATAATGATGAGGAGCAAGGAGAAGCAGACAGTTGTGAGGAGAACGAAATTTGAATGGGGAAGGGAGGAGGAGGGTAATTTATTTATTGATTTATTTATTCATCATACAGCATGCAGCCTACAGGCTATGGCCGGTGAGGTACAAACAAATAACCTTGAACAAGTACAACAAATGTGACCGAACAACGGAAAAATGAAACACCCCTGGCTGGGTAGCACTGCTCCGCAGTCTCCTATCGCCCCTGCTCTAGTTTTAATGAAATTTCCAATAAATTATAGCGGTTTGTAACGCGCTTCATAAAATGATAAAATATTTGTCAGTCTCATTCGGCTTGGCCCTGCATATCACGCTGGCTCTCCCCCTCGAGTTTACCCTGACTCCCTTCACTGCACATGGCACAATGGAGGATCCCGGTCACCAGAATATCTTTGACTAAGATGCCTTTATACCAACGCGAAACACAAACCACGCAGAATGAGATTGGAGTTGTACAACCTTGAGATCTCTGGAAGCATCTTCTTTATACCGATAAAACAATGCAACCTTTGAAACATTTTCTGCATGACACACATATAGCTACTGGGAAATGATACCTGGGACAATTCCGTGATGATGAACACCTTGGGCAGGGCAACATCAGAATTTCAGGCATGGAAACTGTCAACGATATGGTGGAGGAACATCAGAGTGAGAGTGCAGGGGGTGATGGGGAAGATGATGATGAGAAGGATGGAAAAGCAGAGAGTGGAGAGGAGGATGAAATTTGAACGGGGAAGGGAGGAGGAGGGTGATCTCCAGAGGGACAACCTGCATGATCTGCAGGACGATGCTGAAAAGGACTAACAGATATTTTATTACTGTATGAAGCGTATTACAGGCCGCTATGATTTGTTGAAAATTTCGATCTAACTCGAGCAGCGGTGACAGGAGACTGCGGAGAGGTGCTACCTAGCCAGGGGTTTTTCGTTTGTTCTGTGTTTAGTTTCATTAGTTGCTCTTGTTCCCAGATATTTGTTTGTACCTTACCGGCCATAGTCTGCAGGCCGCATGTTGTATGATGAATAAATAAATAAATAAATCCATAAAGCACTGAATTGACCATCGCCTCCAAACTGGACCGTTCGATAACCTCGTTGACACTGCATCTATCAATGCCATTCATGCTGCGGACCTTACCGAGACCTTTGCCAGGAATAACCGCCTAGACCAGGATGTCTCCATTATCGATACCGATTTCACCCTTGAAAACATGCCACATGGCATGATTCCATTCGCCCTTGCAGCACATCACGATTTGCTCCAGTAATGCATTAATGCTCCCTGAATACTCTGCAACCCGAACTCACCGGCTGCGGATGTCAACAATGTGACCTCTTCTGAGTGCAGTCTCCTCACTCCATCTCGCTACACCTCCCACAGTCCTTCATCACAACATCCTGCACCCTATGTAACCTCTATCAACGCTGATTCTGCAAGCTGTCCAATTAGTACCTCGTTAGGGACTACACATGATCCGAGGGTGAGGGAGAATGTCAAGAGCCATCTATGGATCATGCGAGATCAATCATTCTTTCAAATGTTCTGTTCCGCAGTGGATTATTCACCAGAGCCATCAAAAATTCCGACTTATCATTTGGAGACGACGGTTGTTGATTAGTTCAACGCATATGAACATACATGGAGTCAGTCGAAATCTGCGCCATGTTGGAAGACTTGGAATTGGATCGCCTCTGCCGCAAGTATTTTCATCCACCTTGATACAACATGGAAAGTTGATGTATTGATATACCCAGATGACGAACAGGATACAGATCACGATTGGGTAAAAGTCTGTATTGTTGGTGAGCTCAAAAATCAACAAGCACTTGGAGATCTCAATGTGCGTGTTGTGGTTCAACACACAAATTCCGCTGAAGAGATGATATGGGTTCAGTCTGCACGTGGTTTTGTACACAGTTTTACAATCAACAACACAATCATGCGTTGTTGGTTGAAGTCTCAACCCTATTTCCAATATGTATTTCTAACGTATGCGGAATATTGACGAAGTCCAATGGCATTCCATGTGATTTGACAAATGCAGACTGATTGATTCATTGATTTATTCATTTATCATACACTATGCAGCGTACAGCGTCTAGCTGTTGAGGTTCAAACGAATGACCGTGAACAAGAACAACTAATGGAACTGAACAAAAGACAAATGAAATACCCTTGGCCAGGTTGCACCGCTCCGCAGTGTACTGTAACCCCTGCTCTAGTCTCAAAGACAGTTTCAATGCATAATAGTGGTCTGTAACACGTTTCAGACAATATTCAAATATCCATCAATCTAATTTGGCTTGGTTCAGCATATCATGCGGGTTCTCCCCCTGGAGTTTACTGTTGGACATATTAGAATTAGGACTTAAGATTAGTCAAGTTTGTACATTTTTTCACATATTTTCGGATGTTAAAGATAAGCATGGAACGGACGAAAAGCCACATTTAGCACAAGCGCTTATCAGGAAGATAGCCCTCGTATACTTCATCCATTTATAACAAATGAAGTGTCGAAAAGGCACTCTTTCGTACTGGTAGATGAGAATGTTATTGGCGATATCCGGGAAGACTCGCAAATCCTAACCACGCCAGCGGCCTTCTGAGCCGCACCCTAACATGGCCACCTGCATTACAAAGTTCTGCAATCATCTTCAAGAAATCCCTCAAAGAAACAAATGATTATTATCAAAAACAAACATACCGTTGCAAAGTCTCGACCATCCAAATGAACAAAACAAAAGGTTTCCCGTCTTGACAACTCAACTTTGAAATAAACACATAAACTTCCTTTTCAAACGAAACTTTCTCATGCCTGCTCTCTCATCACTTTCCTCTTCTTCTTTGGCCGCCCACCTAATTCCTTCCAATACTGCTTCACCATCTCTTTTACTTTTGCGATAATCTGTTCTGGCTCCCATGTGTAATCCTTCTCATCCCAACCTTCCCATTGCACTTTGTATTCCCAACCAGCTGAATAAGATCTTGGCCGGTGATTTGCTATTGATTCAATGACATAACTTGCTCCTATGTATCTTGTCTGTACCGGTGGAGGTGGTGGCCGCGCTGCGATCCTGGAATGGTCCATGTGTTCGATCTTGCGCCTGCTGACATGCACTATGTGATGGATAATCATTTCGTTTGGCAGGTCCAGTTCGACGGTGTTCGGATGTATTTTGAGGCCCTCATATCGGCCGATGTAACGATGTATCAGTTTTTGGCATGCAAAGTTGACTCTGGCATATGTGATTGCCAGATTGATTGTATCCAAACAACCGTTCGCACCGGCGGTAATGGTGGGGTCGATTTGCCTTTGTGATTGATTGGCATCAGCAATCTATTGGTTCTGAGCATCGTGGAGTTCTCCGCTGGCAACTCCCAATATATGCTTCAAGCGTTCAAAGAATTTACAGCCTTGTAAGGTTTTTGCTGATTCTGTGGCCTGAGACCTTTGGAGATTGGCAATTCAGTCGAGCGGAAGAGGAGGATCATTACCTAGATCAGTTTGCAAGGCGTCTGCTTCTAGGAAGGATGTTCGGGGGAATTGTAAGCGTATTCTGCCAATGGGAGGGAATTGCCCAAATTGGCCTCATTGTGAGTTTCAAAACCTCGCAAATAACCCACACCCGTCTTGTATGAATTCTCTGAGAGACTATCCAGTTCTCGGTGACAGGCTGTTGACATGAGCATCTTTGTCTGCAGAATCCTTGCAACATCTCCGCAGTAGTCTGCTGTAAAGTGTACATCGTGGTCTGATATAACCATCTTTAGTACACAGTGCGGGCAGACAATATCATCAATAAACAATTGTGCGAAGGATGGGGTGTCGATCATGTTCTTACAGGCTCAGCAATATGCTCTCTTCGTTATGTGTTCGACAAAGTCACAATGCAGTTGTGGGCATTGTCTGAGTTCGGCAAATAATTGTGAAGTCAATACCGATTCTCTGGGAATGGCCTTGGCTATAGGAAGTGGTTGCAGGAGGCCCGTAGGTGTTACTCTCCAGTGGTTGGTTCGATGGTATAAGTTGCGACCCGCAACATAATACTGAGTATCACACTACATTGTCTTCCAGAAATATCCCGTTTTTATATGTTCGTATGTTCAATCTGCATCGATGTGTCTCCCCGCTGGCGTGTGGTGGGCCTCGTGGAGGATTCAGTGCTGCATTGTGTTCGGAATACAAAGCCGACAACACTCAGCATTCTTCTCCCCATTTGGTTCTTCCTTTATATTTGTTTTCCCTCATTTCTTCCTCATTAGCCTTCTTCCTTGCCCTTGTGTTATTCTCTGCCTCTATCTTTTTCTTCACCTTTTTCCTTGTTTCTGCTTCTCCACCCTTCTTCATTCCCCTTGTATTATTTTCTGCCTCTACTTTTCTCTCTTTTGTTATTTTTGCTTCTTTCCAACCTTCTTCCATGCCCATACGTTTTTCTCCACCTCTTTCTTTTTCAAATCTCTAAATAAGAACAGTGGGCCAATCTCTTCGAAAAAGAAACGTTGGGCTGACACCGATAATTTGCGCTCATTGGTAGATGCAGTTGGCAGCGGAGGACGCTGATTCTGATTAACCAAGCAATGTATGATAGGCCTGAAGCGTTTATTGTCAATAATGCCCGCCTCCATAGCATTAATCCATTTTCCGGCCTCCGGGACTTCAAGTGCCATTAAATTGCAATGCTCCCGTCAGCAGTCCGGGCATGGAGATAATACATCCGCAACCTGATTCTTGCTTCCCTGGATATGCTTGACCTCCCAGCCGAAATTCTTGATAACCGTCACGATATGCATCTGATGAACGGTATGGTGTGGTTGTGTGAAGATCCAACAGCAGGTCATGTGGTTTGTATGCACCAAAACTGGCTGCTCGGCTCGGTGTAGGTTAAACTTCCAGTATGATATTGTATCTCGGATGGACAATACATCTGTGTGATACGTAGGGTATCGTATCTCTGCATCGTATAATTTACAGCTGAAATAAATAAGTTCCTTCTCCACCGAGATCTGTACCAGGGAGAGTACCGCGCCCAAATTGTATTCACTGGCATAGATGTAGAGGGAATATGTTGGTTTGGGGTCCAGTCAAGTCAGGACTGGGGAATTGCAGAGTGCCTTTTTCAAGGTATCAAAAGCATGCTGACATTCCCTAAACCAAACAAATACAGAGCGCACGACCTTGCTTGGTTTTCCCAGTCGCCGCCCAACATCCCCTTGACCGTTCGGAGGGGTGCCAGTGGCATACAACGGTATAGCAATATGAGCATAGTATTTGTTCAATTTCCTATAATAACTGGTGAGGCCACGGAAATCTCTGACGTCCTTACTGTTTTCAGGTTGATGCCAATCCCATCATGCACAGGTTGTAAGTTCCTTGCCGTGGATAGCATCCTGGTCACTATCCAAGCTGCTGAAGTCGACACTCTGCCCAGCCAAGGTGCATTTTGCGCATTTTGCTTTGGGACCATGTTCTGCCAGTAAGGCAAACACTTTCAGAACTTGTACAACATGCTCCATCAGAGTACGGCTGTGAATCATGATATTGCCATAGAATACGAGGATGAACTGGCGTTGCATTAGCTGCAAGATACTGTTCATCATTGGCATGAACTGAGTCGGTGCCCTTGCCAGGCCGAACTGGAGGACTTGCCACTCGTACAACCCAAATTTGACGGTGAAGTCTGTCATTTGCCTGTCAGCTGCTGCAATGTGAATTTGAGGGCAACCAGCAGCTGAGTCCAATTTTGTGAACCAACTGGAGCCATGCATGGAATTGAGTAAGTCCTTGATGTGTGGGAGAAGATAACCATGCTTGACCGTAATGGCGTTTAGCGCATGCTACTCATTTATTTATTTATTTATTCATCCTACAGCATGCAGCCCGCAGGCTATGGCCGGTGAGGTACAAACAAACAACTGTGAACAAGAACAACAAATGAAACTGAACAAAGGAAACACAAAAAACCCCTGGCTAGGTAGCAGCGGTCCGCAGTCTCCTGTCACCCCTGCTCTAGTTACAAAAAAATTTTCAATAAATCATAGCGGTTTGTAATACGCTTCATACAATGATCAAATGTCGGTCAATCTCATTCGGCTTGGTCCTGCATATCATGCCGGTTCTCCTCCTGGAGTATACCCTCCCCCTCCCTTCCCCGTTCTCAATTACTCCTCCTTTCCACTCTCTGCTTCCCCTTCCTCATCATCGTCATCCTTTCCATCCTCCCCTCCACGCTCCCTCTGATATTCGTCCACCATATCGTTGACAGTTCCCTGGCCTGCAATTGGGATGTTACCCTGCCCAAGGTGTACATCATTACGGAATTCGCCCAGGTACCATCTTCGTGTAGCTATATGTGTGTCATGCAGAAAATGCTTCAAAGGTTGCATTACTGTATCTGTATAAAGAAGATGCTTCCAGACATATCGAGGGTGTACCACTCCAATCTCCTTCCACATCATTTGTCGTTCGCGTTGGTATAGGTGGCATCTTACAAGAAAATGTTCTGGTGACTGGGAACCTCCATAGTGACATGGGCAGTAAAGGGAGTGAACAGAATTAGTGGGAATTGTGTATTGATAACTGCGGAAGTATCCATGTCCGGTTCGTAGTTGGCTGACGGCGGATGCAAACTGACGGTTGCCACTTGTGCAAATATTGTCTGGTTCAGTACGGAACGTTCGCATGATACTCAATGTACATAAACAACATACCATCCGGCTTTGGCACGAATTATTCCCGTGAGCCAAAAATACGTCAAAAGGGTTGAATCCAACTAAAGCAAATTGCCTAATCTATTTGCCTCCGAAGCTCCTGTTCTTAGAACAATATTGGAACATTCCGTACCAAACCAGACAATATTTTCAGAAGTGGCAACCGCCAGTTTGCATCTACTGTCACCCAACTACGAACTGGACATGGATACTTCCACAGTTACCTATACAAAATACCAACCAATGCTGTTGACTCTCCTCACTGCCCATGTCGCTATGGAGATTCCCAGTCACCGGAACATCTTGTACTAAGATGCCCTGTATACCGACACCAAAGACAAACCATGCGGAAAGAGATTGTAGTTGTACACCCTCGATATCTCTGGAAGCATCTTCTTTATACCGACAAAGTAATGCAACCTTTGAAACATTTTCTGCACGACACACATATAGCTACTCAAAGATGGTACCTGGCCCAATTCCGTGATGATGAACACATTGGGCAGGGTAACATCCGAATTGCAGCGCAGGGAACTGTCAACGATTGTGTTGAGGAACATCTGAGTGAGAGTGGAGGGGATGATCAGGAGGATGATGATGAAAATGAAGGAGAAGCAGAGAGTTGAGAGGAGGATGAAATGTGAACGGGGAAGGGAGGCGGAGGGTAAACTCCAGTGGGACAATCCTCATGTTATGCAGGACCAAGCCAAATGAGACTGACAGATATTTTATTATTGTATGAAGCGTGTTACAAACCGCTATGATTCATTTGAAATTTCTTTGTAACTAGAGCAGGGGTGATAGGGGACTGTGGAGCGGTGGTACCTAGCCAGGGGTTGTTCATTGTTCCTTTGTTCGGTTTCATTTGTTGTTCTTGTTCTTGGTTATTTGTTTGTACCTAACCGGCCATAGCCTACAGGCTGCATGCTGTATGATGAATAAATAAATAGATAAATAAACGCCCAGAGAGATGCAATATAGTGAGCAAAATGAAATTTCACCATTACAGACTGTTTTAATTTCGAAATCGGCCTGCCTTCCATTCTGCGAATTTGCATAAGTTCATTTGCCAAAGGGGCCCTGCAATTCTCTGATCATTCCTTGAAACGCTCTTGGTGGCCCGTCTGATGGAAGAGTGTCGCAATTATAGTGGTGGGGCACTTTGATCAAAAAGCCCGTTGGAACAGGTATGCGGATACGCGTTTCAATTCTGTCTTTCGTATGATGTTGATGCGCATGTACCTGGCCAGCTCAACTATACCCAAATCGCCATCCACGGGGCGTAAGCCTGGTAGGTAGTGTACTGGGCCATCTTTCCATTCCTTTCAGAGATGATCGGCCTTGCATATTTCGTTGCTGTCATGGTCCATTTGATAACGGCAATTTATGTCACACATCCACCTGTTGCCTAGCACAATATCAAAGCGGTTGATGTCGTTGACAGTCAATTATGACTCGTAGAAGTATGACAAACCAAGTCGTTGTTTCAATCTGACTCTTTGCTGTTTCTGTATGCCGTCCTCTGTATTGACATCAGCTGTTGCCACAATCATCCATTCCGCATCATTTGTATTTTGAGCGGCCCCTTGTCTTTTTAGCTCATCAAGAAATTTCCGACAGATGTAATTCTCGGACACACCAGCATCCTTCACAACTCTAGCCATTTCGCTGCTCAACCATCCCTTTTTGTTTGGTATTGTATATTGCCATCAAACCTTAGTAGATTAACATAAGCGACAACCACACCAGCAAAACCGTTTTTCAAAAATAAGTCAACAACCAGCACTCTATGTTGAACGAAAATATTGGCACAGGAACAGTAGTTGAAATGACAGAAGAAGATGTCATTGAAGCAACCTATCCAATGGGCCATCAAGAGCAAGATTATGATGCTGAATTACTTGGTATTCTTAAAGCTGCACAGAAATGCATTCAGATCTGTCAACGTAATAACCTCACCAAAAGACGTGTATAGATTTTCACAGACAATCAAGCTGCCATACGACGTCTCAATACTCTCAAACCCGCCCCTGCACAGTTCACTTCCCTGGCACTCTCCAACATCGCCAATAACCTCCATGCACTCAAAACTACTATCAAAGTACAATGGGTTCCTGGCCATACAGATGTACCTGGAAACGAACTTGCCGATAAGTTGGCAACAAAGTCAACTGTGGAAAAACCACCTACCTACTATAACACCTCATTATCGTACCTCAAGAGGGTAACCTGAGTGGCAAACATGCAGGAATGGGGGGATTGGTGGATGAGACATCCTGCGAAAGGAAAGAACTATATTGGAACATTCTGAACCAAACCAGACAATATTTTCACAAGTGGCAACTGCCAGTTTGCATCTACTGTCACCCAACTACAAACTGGATATGGATACTTCCGCAGTTACCTATACAAAATACCAACCAATGCTGTGGACTCTCCTCACTGCCCATGTCGCAATGGAGGTCCCCAGTCACTGGAACATCTGGTACTAAGATGCCCTTTATACCAACGCGAAAGACAAACCATGCGGAAAGAGATTGGAGTTGTACACCCTCGATATCACTGGAAGCATTTCCTTTATACCGACAAAGCAATGCAACCTTTGAAACATTTGCTCCACGACTCACATATAGCTACTCGAAGTTGGTACCTGGGCCAATTCCGTGATGATGAACACCTTGGGCAGGGTAACATCCGAATTGCAGCGCAGTGAACTGCAACGATAGGGTGGAGGAACATCAGACTGAGACTGGAGGGGATGATTGGGAGGATGATGATGAAAAGGAAGGGGAAGCAGAGAGTTGAGAGGAGGATAAATTTGAACGGGGAAGGGAGGAGGAGGGTAAACTCGAGGGGGAGAACCCGCATGATATACAGGATCAAGCCGAATGATACTGACAGATATTTTATTATTGTATGAAGCGTATTACAAACCGCTATGATTTATTTGAAATTTCTTTGTAACTAGAGCAGGGGTGATAGGGGACAGCGGAGCGGTGGTACCTAGCCAGGTGTTTTTCGTTTTTCCTTTGTTCGGTTTCATTTGTTGTTCTTGTTCTTGGTTATTTGTTTGTACCTCACCGGCCATAACCTACGGGCTGCATGCTGTATGATGAATGATTAAAATAAATAAACAGCAGATGCCTGCACTGTGGATTTGGTACTAGCCCAAAAGGCTGCTATTGAAGAAACAGTTCGTTCAGTTGATACAACCACACAAAATGTCTAAACACAAGAAACCTGGATCCGAATGATGGTTCATTCCGTCGACATCACAATGTTTCCTGAATGTGAAACAGGAATGAAATTATTGAAAGACGACATTGAGATGAACAACAATCATATCAAGCTTACAACCCTACCACAATCTCTTACACAGCCAGAAACTCGACCCCATAAAAAGGCAACCACCATGGTCATTGCAGTCCGTACTGAACAGGAAGCAAAACTTATTCAAGATCATGGAGTACAAGTAGACAGCAAGACTCACAAAGATGACCGAAATGTGGCATCCCAACCAACCGACCCCTGTACTATCTCTCAACAATTTGGCCATTCCTACCTACGATGCAAACAATCACCATTCTGCACCATATGTGCAGAACCTCACACCACCACCTCCCACTCATACGGATCATGTCCCAGCATAGGCAAACAGTGTGTCCATGATGTTATCCAATGCATCAACTGCAAGTGTAGTCACTGGGCCAACGATTCTAAATGCACAACCATTACTGACATACGTGCTGAGGTACGAGCCAAGTTCATGAAAGACCACCTGACCATCACCCATGCCTAATCAACTGTCCTATTTACCAACCAAAATTCAAATTATACAACATAACTGCAACCGTTCCTCCTTAGTCATCAATAATCATCTTGACTTTGCAGTTGGAACGGCCGACCTTCTTTTACTCCAAGAACCTGGATTCAACCCAGACAATACATTCATTACAACACACCCTGGATTTGAGCTACTGATACCAAGCAAAAACCTAAGAAAACACAATAGGACAATTACCTATGTGGCCAAAAACAACCCTTATATCAAATGCTCCCCACGTACCAACATCAGCCAGGATCCTGATATTCAAGTCCTTGAAATATCAACCGCCTATATTACACCAATCACAGTCTTCAATATTTACAATGAACATAAAGGCGAATCTAATCTTTACACCATTCCAAGAAACATCACCAACATCCCATTGCCTGAACGATGCATTATTGCTGTGATATGAATGCCCATCATACATGGTGGAATTCACAAATCAAAACACCCAAACGCGCCTACGAACTTGTTCAGATCATGGAAACCAATAACTTTTCCATGCTCAATGAACCAGACACCACAACATACAACTACCGAAATGGCAAAGGAACCTCTATGATCGACTAAGCCTTTACCTCACAAGCCATCCATGACTCGGTTATGAATTGGGCCGAGGATGACAACGCATCAACTAGTTCAGACAATGCAATTTTACGTTTTGATATATTGGCAGAATCTGAACTTGTTACCACTGACTCCAACACGATAAGATACAACTGGAATAAGACAGCTTGGGATTTAGTCTCAAAAACTCTCAATACACTCTCCCATGCCCCACGAATGGTCTGGCAATACCTCCATGAACAACCAACCGAATCAAACCTTGACAAATCAGCCGAACTACTCTGAGATATGATTGCTGATGCAGTCAAGGAATCTACCCAAGTTCTCCAACATACAACACATTCAAAACACTGGTGGACACCACAACTCAAAATCTCCCGAACACAGATGAACCGTGCCCAGAAGCCATGGAAGGAAACCCGCCTTGAAAGTGATCACATTAAATTCAAAGCTGTTCGAAACCAATAGTTCCGAGGTATCCGCACCTCCAAGACTACAAGGTGGATTGAATTTTTAGCAAATCCACAAGGCACGGAGATATTTACCGCCCTCCGTTATGCCAAACCCAGGAAAACCCAACGCACACCACCCCTGTCATTCTCCAACACAAAGCTGTAACTTTTGAAGAAAAGGTAGTATTATTCCTTTCTACATGTTCCCACCCTCACCAGTAGCACCCTCCCCAACTGATATCACCAATCGACCAACCCTGCCATGGGTTACATTTACCCCAACAGAAATCAAAAAGAATTTTTACCCGTGCACCACATAAAGCCCCGGGACCCGATGGGCTTCCCGTGTACTGCCTCCTGCAAGCATACCTAGCAGCCACCAAACAATTCAACAGTCTCTTTGCTATACTTGGAACCACTGGATATCACCTTACCTGTTGGCGACAAGCAACGACTGTGATTATACCCAAACCTGGAAAACCTGATTATTCCATACCTATGGCCTACCGACCTGTTGCCATTCTCAATTGCCTTGGAAGATGCTCGAAAAGTTGATGGCAAACCGAATTGCATACATGGCTGAACAATACAACCTGCTACAAAAGATCAAATAGGAGGACGCAGACAACGCTTTGCTTTAGATACTGCAATGGCACTTACACATGAAATTTAACAAGGAACACATGCAAAGGAAATCACCACTGCCCTCTTTATGGATGTAAGTGGCGCATTCAACAATGTATCCAAAGACCGTCTCCTCCAAACTCTACGACATCTGGGCTACACGACAGCAATGCAATTATGGGTCGACCACTTCCTATTGACCGTACAACAGCATTGGCATTTGATGGACGAAAGGAAGACCTCAGCCCCATCCGGACAGGAATCCCTCAGGGATGCCCTGCATCCCCAATTCTCTTCCTCCTCTATCTCAGTCCTCTCTTCTACGAACTCACAACCCATTACCCCAGCTCCTGGACTCCAAGCTACATTGATGATGTTGCAATTGTCGGAAGCAAATCAAAAGCCTATAATACAAGATGCCTCAAGGCGGATGCACAGACAGCATTCAAATGTACAGAAAACAATGCGGTACGATTTGATGACTCAAAGTCAGAAATGATGCACTTCCACAATAAACGAAATGGTGATACCTCCAATGACGAAAAGATCACCCTACCCAATGGCACTACCATTTCCCCAGGCACAAAAGGTATTGGCCCAGATGTGGTAAGGTGGATTGGTATTTGGTTTGACAGAAAATCAACTTCAAACACCATGTCATGCTGAAGCCGCAAGTGGCAAAAGAGCCCTTGGAGTCCTCAAATCATTAGCCAATACTGAATCAGGACTAACCCCCAGTGCAGTCCGCCAACTATACAATGCGTGGGTTGTAGCCGTCTGCGACTTCGGAGCTGTAGTCTGGTGGATGGGCCAAGCAACATATCGACAGAAATTCGAAACAGTTCAAATATGACATATCAGTGCATGCTTGGAGCCTTCCGCACATCCCCAACAATTGCGCAACACAATGAAGCTGCCCTGCAACCAGTAGCTGTTCGACTTAATCACATGCGAGAAAATATGCAGTTCGAATACTTACGTTTCCCGAAATGCATTCAATCCGACAACGTTGTCCATTGACTTTCCCTCCATTTCATGAAACCCCAGATTTTAGTAACAAACCGGACCCTGGATTTCATGGGACAGATGCAACGAAATAACCGCAAATTTGAAACCGTCTTATCCAAACCGTATCAACCCTCAGTCCATGGATTTCCAACAGCTCGGAGATTGACACCTATTCATCAACAGCCTGTCCACCATGGATTGAAGTAGAGTCAAAACACAAATCAATCCTCGTTCAAAGGAAGAGGAAGCCACAAGCCACGAAGCACAGTATGCAATGTTGAAACAAGATGACCGCATATTGTTTGTTATTCAGATGGATCAATGTTGAACGAAAATTGGGTAGGAACAGTAGTTGAAATGACAGGAGAAGATGTCATTGAAGCAACTATCCAATGGGCCATCAACAGGCAGTTTATGATGCTGAATTACCTGGTATACTTAAAGCTGCACAGAAATGCTTTCAGATCTGTCAACGTAATAACCTCACCAAAGACATGTATGGATTATCACAGACAATCAAGCTGCCATACGACGTCTCAATACTCTCAAATCCGCACTGGACAGTCCACTTCCCTGGCACTCTCCAACTCACCAATAACCTCCATGCACTCAAAACTACTATCACAGTACAATGGGTTCCTGGCCATTCAGATGTACCTGGAAACGAACTTGCCGATAAGTTGGCAAAAAAGTCCACTGTGGAAAAACCACCTACCTACTATCACACCTCATATCGTACCTCAAGAGGGTAACCCGAGCAGCAAAAATGCAGGAATGCGGGGATTGGTGGATGCGAAATCCCGCGAAAGGAAAGAACTATATTGGAACATTCCGTACCAAACCAGACTATATATTCAGAAGTGGCAACCGCCAGTTCGCATCTACTGTCACCCAACCAAGAACTGGACATGGATACTTCCACAGATACCTGTATACAATACCAACCAATGCTGTTGACTCCCCTCACTGCCTATGTCGCTATGGTGGTCCCCAGTCACCGGATCATATTGTACTAAGATGGCTTTCATACCAACGCGAAAGACAAACCATGTGGAAAGAGATTGGAGTTGTACACCCTCGATATCTCTGGAAGCATTTTCTTTATACTGACAAAGCATGCAATCTTTGAAACATTGTCTCCACGACACACTTATAGCTACTCGAAGATGGTACCTGGGCCAATTCCATGACGATGAACACCTTGGGCAGGGTAACATCCGAATTGCAGGCCAGGGAACTGTTAACGATATGGTGGAGGCACATCAGAGTGAGAGTGGGGGAGATGATGGGGAGGATGATGATGAAAAGGAAGAAGAAGCAGAGAGTTGAGGGGAGGATGAAATTGGCACGGAGAAGGGAGGAGGAGGGAAATCTCCAAGGGGCGAACCCGCATGATATGCAGGACCAAGCCTAATGAGACTGACAGATATTTCATTATTGTATGAAGCGTGTTACAAACCGCTATGATTTATTTGAAATTTCTTTGTAACTAGAGCAGAGGTGATAGGGAACTGCGGAGAGGTGCTACCTAGCCAGGGGTTTTTCGTTTTTCCTTTGTTCGGTTTCATTTGTTGTTCTTGTTCTTGGTTATTTGTTTGTACCTGACCGGCCATAGCCTGCGGGCTGCATGCTGTATGATGAATAAACAAATAAATAAATACTGGGTCCTGGAATTTATTTATTTATTTATTTATTCATCATACAGCATGTAGCCCGCAGGCTATGGCCGGTGAGTTACAAACAAATAACTGTGAACAAAAACAACAAATGAAACCGAACAAAGGAAAACCCAAAAACCCCTGGCTAGGTTGCACCGCTCCACAGTGTCCTGTCACCCCTGCTCTCGTTACAAAAAATTTTCAATACATCATAGTGGTCTGTAACACGCTTCATACAATCATTAAATGTTGGTCAGTCTCAATCGGCTTGGTCCTGCATATCATTCGGATTCCCCCCCTCGAGTTTACCCTCCCCCTCCCTTCCCCATTCTCAATTACTCCTCCTTTCCACTCTCTGCTTCCCCTACCTCATCATCGTCATCCTGTCCATCCTCCGCTCCACGTTCTATCTGAAGTTCCTCCACCATATAGTTGACATTTCTCTGGCCTGCAATTCGGATGTTACCATGCCAAGGTGTATATCATTACACAATGCGCCCAGGTACCATCTTCGAGTAGCTATATATGTGTCATGCAGAAAATCTTTCAAAGGATACATTGCTCTATCTGTATAAAGAAGATGCTTCCAGAGATGTGAAGGGTGTACCACTCCAATCTCATTCCGCATTGTTTGTCGTTCGCGTTGGTATATGGGGCATCTTAGAAGAAGATGTTCTGGTGACTGGGAACCTCCATAGTGACATGGGCAGTGAGGGGAGTCAACAGAATTAGTGGGAATATTGTATAGATAACTGCGGAAGTAACCATGTCCGGTTCGTAGTTGGGTGACGGTGGATGTGAACTGACGGTTGCCACATGTGAAAATAGTGTCTGGTTTAGTACGGAATATTCCAATATAGTTCATTCCTTTTGCTGGATGCCTCATCCACCTTGGCCCTGGAATTGATGGGACAGTATCCAACAAAATAATCCCAAATTGGAAACCCATCTCATCCAAACCTAATAAATAACTTCCCCAATACCACCATGACCACCACCCCCACGTGGCACTTCCAATACTTATGGAATGCACCTTTACCCAAACCCCAGTTCCGACCCACTCTCCACAATTGATCCCGCAGCCGTATCACAAACTACTCTTACAGGCCACATATCCAATCCAGGAAGCAAAGGTAAGCAGGGAAGTTCTCGCTCACTGCCAGCTACCTCACGCAACCTGCAACTCAATGCCCATCGTATACGTTCAAGCACCCATATGGCCATCGGTACTGTCCATCCCAGGATACCCTCAGAACAACTGCAACCATATTCCCCACCCCAACAACCAACCAACCAAGGCTATCTCGGAAACCCTGAAAATGCAAATCTAGAACTTGGAGATGCCCCAGAGGATACTGAGGCCAATGATGAATTTTCTGACAATGATGACGGTTCTAATGATGATGACTTTCAGGACCCAGACACCAACCTGCTGAATCCAAATAATGAAGATGAAGATAGAATTCATCAGGTATTCAAAGCCATCCCTGAACCACTCCACAAGGATATTCCCAAAAACTCAACAAACATCTCACCACCCAAAACCGAAAACTGGCAATACATTTAGACTCAATGGAAATCAAACACGAAATTGCCCTCAATACCATTGCAACCCTTGGACAACAAGTTGAATACCTTGTACAAATCCATGCTTCAAAGAAAGATGCACCACCAGCACCACCAGACCTACCAACTCTAGCTGTCCCAGAAGGGACTTCCACCAAACCCACGCTATGGTCAGTAATTGCATCTGCATATGCAAAGAAAGACCCACCGGCAAATATGAATGGGCGTACTCTGAATCCCAGTCCTCTCTCCAAAAGACAACGGACATTGGTGATTGCCCGACACAGTGATCAACCAGTTACTGCTGATCTTAATATAACTTAAGCTGGCTATCAACGCCACCCTCCGATGCTGCCACGCAGAGCCCTTTGCCAATATTGGACATGTTTCTGCCATCTATAAGCATAATGTGGTCCTCCTGACAGCAGACGCCTGCCCTGTGGATTTGGTACTAGCCCACAAGGGTGCTATTGAAGAAACATTTTGTTCAGTAGATACAACCGCACAAAATCTCAAAAAGCAAGAATCCTGGATCTGAATGATGGTTCATTCCATTGACATTACAATGTTTCCTGAATGTGAAACAGAAATGAAATTATTGAAAGAAGATATTGAGATGAACAACAATCATATCAAGCTGACCACCCTACAACGATCTCTTACACAGCCTGAAACGCGACCACACATGAAGGCAACCACCATGGTTACTGCAGTCTGTACTGAACATAAAGCCAAACTTATTCAAGATCATGGACTATAAGTAGAGGGCAGGACCCGCACAGCTGACCGTTATGTGGCATCCCGACCAACCGACCAATATACTAACTACCAACAATTTGGCCATTCCTACCTACGATTCAAACACTCACCTTTCTGCAATATATGTGCACAACCTTACTTTCACTCATGTGTATCATGTCCCAGCATAGGCAAACAGTATGTGCATGATATTATCCAATGCATCAAGTGCAAGGGTAATCACCGGGCCAACAATTCTAAATTCCGAACAATTACTGCTATTTGTGCTGAGCTACAAGCCAAGTTCATGAAAGACCACCCGACCATCACCCATACCTGAACAACCTTCCTATGTGCCTACCAAAATTCGAATTATTCAACACAACTGCAACCGTTCCTCCTTAGTCATCAATACCCTTCTTGACTGTGCAGTTGGAACGGCCGACCTTCTCGTACTACAAGAACCTGGATTCAACTAACACAATACATTCATTACAACACACCCTGGATTTGAGCTACAAATACCACCTTAAAACTGAAGAAAACACAATAGAACAATTTCCTATGTGGCCAAAAACAACCGTTATATGAAATGCTCCCCACATACCTACAGCAGCTAGGATCCTGATATTCAAGTCATTGAAATATCAACCGCCTCAATTTCACCAATCACAGTCTTCAATATATACACTGAACACGAAGGCATATCTAATCTGTATACCATTCCAAGAAGCTTCACCAAAATACCATTGCCGGAACGATGCATTATTGCTGGTGATATGAATGCCCATCATACATGGTTAAATTCCCAAATCAAAACACCCAAACGCGCCGACGAACGTGTTCAGATCATGGAAACCAATTATTTTTTCCTCCTCCACGAACCAGACACCCCAACCGACTACTACCACAATGGCAAGGGAACATCAATTATTGTCCTGGCCTTTACATCACAAGCGATCTACGACTCAGTAATAAATTGGGCAGTGGATGACAACGCCTCTACTGGTTCAGACCATGCAACAATACGTGTTGATATCTTGGCAGAATCTGACCTTGTTACCACTGACTCCAACCCAATAAGATACAACTGGAATATGACAGATTGGGATTTATTGCCGAAAACTCTCTATATACTTGCCCATGCCTTACGAATGGTATGGCAATACCTCCATGAACAACGAACCGAAACAAACCTTGACAAATCGACCGAACTGCTTCGAGATATGATTCTTGATGCTGTTAAGGAATCCACCCCAGTCCTCCAGCTTACAGCCCATTCAAAACGCTGGTTGACCCCTCAACTCAAAATCTCCCGAACTTAGGTGAACCAAGCCCAGAAGCAGTGGATGAAAACCAGCCTTGAAAGTGATCACATCAAATTCAAAGCGATTCGAAACCAATATTTTCGGGATATCCGCACTGGCAAGACAACTATGTGGATTGAATATTGAGCAAATGCACAAGGCACTGATAGTTTTACCGCGCACCGTTATATCAAACCCAGGAAAACCCCGCGGACACCACCCCTGTCATTCTGCAATACCACAGCTGTGACTTTTGAAGAAAGGGCTGTACTGTTTCGTTCCACCATGTTCCCACCCCCACCAGTTGCACCCTCTCCAACTGATATCACCAATCGACCAACCCTGCCATGGGTTACATTTACCCCAACAAAAATCAAACAATTAATATGTACATCTGCACCACGTAAAGCCCCCGGACCCGATGGGCATCCCATTTACTGACACCGGCAACCATACCTTGTAGCCACCGAACAATTCAACAGTTTCTTTGCTATACTTGGAACCACCAGATATTACCCTACCTGTTGGCGACAAGCAACGACTGTGATTATACCCCAACTTGAGATACCAGATTATTCAATACCTGAGGCCTAGCGACCCGTTGCCCTTCTCAATTGCCTTGCGAAGATTCTTGAAATGTTGATGGCAAAACGAATTGCATATATGGCTGACAAATACAAACTGCTACACAAAGATCCAATAGGAGGACAAAGACAGTATTCTGCTATAGATGCTGCAATGGCACTTACACATGAAATTGAACAAAGAAAACATGCAAAGGAAATCACTACTCCCCACTTTATGGATGAGAGTGGCTCATTTGATAATGTATCCAAAGACCGTCTCCTCCAAACGCTACGACAATTGGGCTACCCAACATCAATTGAATTATGAGTCGACTACGTTTTATACGACTGTACAACAGCACTGGCATTTGATGGACGAAAGGAAGACCTCAGCCCAGTCCAGACAGGAATCCCTCAGGGATCGCCTGAATCTCCGATTCTCTTGCTCCTCTATCCCAGTCGTCTCTTCAATGAACTCACAAACCATTTCCCAAGCTCCTGGACATCAAGCCACATTGATGATGTTGCAATTGTTGTTCGAAGCCAATCAAAAGCCTATAATGCATGATGCATCGAGGCCGCTGCACAGACAGCTTGCAAATGGGCAGCAAACTATGCGGTATTATTTGATGACTTAAATGCAGAGATGATGCACTGCCACATTAAACGCAATTGTGATACCTCCGATGACGAAAAGATAATCCTGCCCAATGGCACTACAATCTCCGCTGGAGACAAGGCATTGGCCCAGAGATGGTAAGGTGGATTGGTATTTGGTTTGACAGACAAGTCAACTTCAAACATCATGTTATGCTGAAGGCTGCAAGTGGCAAAAGAGTACTTGGAGCCCTCAAATCACTAGCCAATACAGAATCAGGACTAACTCCCAGTGCAGTCATTGGCATGTGTTGTACCTGTCTGTGACTTTGGAGCTGAAGTTTGGTAGATTGGGCAAGCAACATATCAACAGAAATTTGACACAGTGCAAAATATGGAACTTTGGTGCATCCTTGGAGCCTTCCGCAAATCCCCAACAATAGTCCTACACAATGAAGCAGCCCTGCCTCCAGTAGCTATTCGACTTGATCACATGCGAAGAAAATACACAATTTGAATTCTTACCTTTCCCGAAATACACCCAATCCGACACCGTTGTCCATTGACTTTCCCTCCATTTCATGAAACCCCAGAGTCTAGTAACACAACCGGGCCCTAGATAACATGGGACAGTATGCAACAAAATGACCGCAAATTTGAAACATATCTTAAACAAACCTTATTGACTCTCAGTCAATGGATTTCCAACAGCTCTGAGATTGAAACCTATTCAACCACAGCCTGTCCACAGTGGATTGAAAGTGGAGTCAAAATGCAAATTAATCTTCGTTCAAAGGAAGAGGAAGCCAAAGCCCACAAAGCCTAGTATACAATGTTGAAACAAGATCACCGCAATATTGTTTGTTATTCAGATGGATCCATATTGAACTAAAACATTGGCACAGGAACTGTGGTTGAAATGACAGGAGAAGAAGTCATTGAAGCAACCTATCCAATGGGCCATCAACAAGAAGTTTATGATGATGAATTACTTGGTATTCTTAAAGCTGCACAGAAATGCTTTCAGATCTGACAACGTAATAACCACACTCACACATATATATAGATTTTCACAGACAATCAAGCTGCCATACAACGTCTCAATACCCTCAAACCTGCCCCGGGACAGTCCACTTCCCCGGCACTCTCCAACATTGCCAATAACTTCCATGCACTCTGAACAACTATCACAGTACAATGGGTTCCTGGCCATACAGATGTACCTGGCAATGAACTTGCCAATAAGTTGGCAAAAAAGTCTCCTCTGGAAAAACCACCTACCTACTATAACACCTCTTTATCGTACCTCAAGAGGGTAAACGGAGCAGCAAAAATGCAGGAATGTGGGGATTGGTGGAAGCGACATCCCGCGAAAGGAAAGAACTATATCGGAACATTCTGTACCAAACCAGACAATATTTTCAGATGTGGCAACCGCCAGTTTGCATCCACTGTCACCGAACTGCGAACCTGACATGGATACCTCCGCAGTTACCTATACAATATACCAACTGATTCTATTGACTCCCTCACTGCCAATGTCGCTATGGAGGATCCCAGTCACCGGAACATCGAGTACTATGATGCCCATTATACCATTGCGGAAGACAAGCCATTCGGAAAGAACTTGCAGTTGTACACCCTCAATATCTCTGGAAGCATCTTCTTTATTGCGATGACGCAATGCAACCGTTGAAACATTTTCTGCACGACAAACTTATAGCTACTCCAAGATGGTACCTGGGCCAATTCCACGATGATGAACACCTTGGCAGGGCAACATCTGAATTGCAGGCCAGGGAACTGTCAACGATATGGTGGAAGAACATCAGAATGAGAGTTGATGGAATAATGGGGAGAATGATAATGAGAAGGATGGAGAAGCAGAGAGTTGAGAAAAGAATGAAATTAAAGGGGGAAGTGAGAAGGAGGGTCAACTCTAGGGGGAGAACCCGTGTGATAGGCAGGACCAAGCCGAATGAGACTGAGAGATAGTATATTATTGTATGAAGCGTGTTACAAACCGCTATGATATAGTGCAAATTTCTTTGTAACTAGAACACGGATGATAGCAGACTGTGGAGCGGTGCTATCCAGCCAGGGGTTTTTCGTTTTTCCTTTGTTCAGTTTCATTGGTTGTTCTTGTTCAAGAGTATATGTTTTTACCTCACCCGCTATAGCCTGCGGACTGCATGCGGTATGATGAATAAATAAATATATTAATTGCCCATGTATTAACATCATTTCTATTCACATATAAAAATTCGAATTTTTCAATACATCTGAAACCGTTTCTGCTTAGTCCTCAATAACCTTCTTCACCGCACAGTTGGAATGGTCAACAATTCTTTACCTCAAGAACCCGGATTCACCCCAGACAACACATTCATTACATCACACGCTGGATTTAAGCTACTGATATCACCTCAAAACTTAAAAAGAAAGAATAGAACAATCGCTTATGTGGGCAAACACAACCATTATATCAAATGCTCTCCATATACCAATATTGGGCAGGATTCTCCTAGGCAGGTGCATGAAATATCATACCCCGGAATTGCACCAATCGCAGTCTTCAATATATTCCATTCACCTCCAGGCACACCTAATTTGTATTCCATTCTAAGATACTTCACACACTTCCATTGCCTCAACAATGTATCATTGCTGGTGATATGAATGCCCATCATATATGGTGGAATTCACGAATCAAATCAAACAAACATGGTGATGTCATTGTGCACATCATGGAAACAAACATCTTTACGCTCCTCAATGATCAGAACACTTTGACATACTACTACTGAAATAGCAAGGGATCTTGTATTATTGACCTTGCCTTTACATTACAATCCATCCATGCCTCAGATACAAAGTTGGCAGTGGATGACGATGTATCAACTGGTTAAGACCATACAACGATACGTTTTGATATCCTGGCGGAATCTGACTTGGTTATCATTGACTCCAACACAATATGATAAAACTCGAATCACGCAGATCCTGATTTATACCCAGATATTCTCAATACACTCTCACATGCCTCACAAATTGGCTGTCTATACATGCATGAACACCCAACTCTATGAAACGTTGACCAAGCACCGGAACTGCTCCCGGATATGATTCTTGATGCAGTCATAGAATGCATCATGGTCATCCTGCTTGGGTCACATTGGAAATGTGGCTGGAGACCTTGACTTAGAATCTCCTTAATACGTATGAACCGCGCCCACATGAAGTGCAAGGAAACCCTCCTGGAAAGCAGTGAAATCGAATTCACAGCTGTTCGAAATGAATTCTTCTGGGATGTCCGCCCCTCCAAACAACAGTATGGATTGAATTTGTACCAGATGCACAAGGCAATGAAATATTTACCACCCTCAGATATACCAAACCCAGGAAACCACAAAGTATTCCACCCAGGTGATTTTTCAACATAACAGCAGTTACTTTGGAAAACATTGTATTACTGTTCCAAACGACAATGTTCTAACCTCCACCTGTAGTACCTTCACCAACTGATATCACCAATTGACATACCCTGCCACGTGTTATATTTACCCCTACAGAAATTTAACAAGCAATTTTTACCACTGCACCATGCTAAGCCCCTTGACCCAATGGACTTCACCTGTACTGTCTGTGGCAACCATACCTAGCAGTCACCATATTAATCAACAGTCTCTTTGCAATAGTTGGAACTACAGAATATCACCCAACCTGTTAGCAACAAGAAACTACTCTGTTTATTCCCAAACCTGGACAACCAGATCATTCAAAATATCAGGCTCACCAACCTGATGCCCATCCCAATTGACTTGGAAAGGTACTTGAAATGTTGATTGCAAACTGAATTGGATCGATGTCTGACAAATACAACCTACAACCCAAACATCAAATAGGTGGACTAAGACAACCTTATGCAATATATGCTGCCATGGCATTAATACATGAAATTGCTCAAAGCAAGCACAGAGAGGAAATCACCACTGTTCTGTTTATGGATGTGAGTGGTGCATTTGGCAAAGTATCAAAAGACCATCGCTTCAAAACTAAAAAACCACTGGGCTACCCAATCGCAAATCAATTCTGGGTAAACCACATCTGTCCAACTGTACAACAGCACTGGCAATTGATGAACAAAAGGAACACCTCAGCCCCATCCAGACAGGAATCTTTCAGGAATTGCCTGCATTCCCAATGCTGTTCCTCCGCTATGCCTAGTGTTAGCAACCGTTCCAAATTACCGGTCCGGGTGAGTTCCGGTTCCGGAACCGCCAAGGATCCGAAACGCCCAATCACAAGCGGTTCTAAACCCAGACCGGAGCTCCGGATCAGGTTCTGGAAACGCCAAGGAACTGAACTGCCCAATCACAAGCGGTAGCGACCCGGAACCGACCCAGACCCACCCGGTTTTGGCAGGTTTCTTCTCTAAAACTATTGCTCCAATTAAGTATTTGAGTTCGGATTGGATCACAACATGTTATATACGTAGATTATGTAGTTTTTGACGCTCTTTAACCTCCCGCTCTCCGATTTGCGATACGATTAGTATTCGTTGAGTCGCTGCAAAAAACAGTCGATTCTGGCCGCATTTCCGGCTTTATTTTACAGCGACCCGACGAATACTAATTGTATCGCCAATCGCATAGCGGGAGGTGAAAGAGCGTCAAAAACTGTATAATCTACATATATAACATGTCACGATCCAATCAGAACTCATATACTTAATTGGAGCAGAAAAGCTGTAATTATTGGGGCCGATGAAAAATGAGGCTCTACTGCAGGTGAAACCCACCACAACCCGGCGGGTTTCGGTTCGGTTCCGGGTTGGAACCGATTGTGATTGGGCGGTTCGGTTCCTTGGCGGTTCCAGCACCGGACCGGGAGCTCAGGTCCGTGTTTGGAACCGCTTGTGATTGGGCGGATCGGTTCCTTGGCGGTTCCAGAACCGACCCAGGGGCACGGTTTCGGTTCCAACCCGGACTGCCGCTGTGTAACCTGCAACCATTGCAAACACTAGCTATGTCAGTGCTGTCTTCTATGAACTCACAGCCCATTGCTGCAGCTGCTAGACTATTAGGTATATTGACTATGTTGCAATTGTTGTTCGACACAAATGAAAAGCCTACAATGCATTATCCATCCAAACAGCTGCCTGGTAACCTGTCAAATGGGGAGAGAACAATGCTGAACCATTGGACAACTCTACATCAGAGAAAATACACATTCACACTAAACGCACTGGTGATACAACTGATGACACAATGATGATCTTAGTTGATGGCACTACCATTTCTAGTGTTAGCAACGGTTTCAACCCAGAGACTCCAGGTTGGGTTCGGGTCAGAACCGAACTGTTTCCTAATAGACGGTTCGGGTCGCCAGTAGAACCGCACCAGAACGAACGGTTCGGGTTGACTCAACATTGTGGAACCGCCCAAATGCCCGGGTCATTTGACTGGTCCAAAAACGGGTGCATACTACTGCACATGCGACTTTTGACATTTTCAATTTAATCAACCAAGCGATTCATATTAATGATTTTGACCGTTGTTGAACTGATTTCAACCACATCCAAAATCACAACTATATATTATTAAATATGTATCATAACCTGATAAGTGAACTTTGTAACAAAAAGAAAAACAGCCAAAACCGTATAAATACTTGTACTGTGATAAATTCCTGTATGTTGTGCTATGTGTGAATCACCATACATATTTTAGTATCGATCATGTATATTATCTCATTATTGCCTACCTTTTGCGCATCTTATTTATATCTGCTCGATCTTACCTTTAAATTAAACGTAAAATATGTTTGAATAATATCACAATGGGCCGAGCATTTTACATTCTTTTAATATTGGCGCTTCGACTTTGGAACTGGCTTGATACAGCCTGTGATGTTAGGGGCGGCATGTACATATGTCTGTTCTGCCTTATCAATAACATCAGAATTATCACATATATTCATATGATCTTCATCATCACCCTCTCCATCGTTTTCAGTATGGTTTGGATCGTCCATGACACCGTTCCAATGGAGCCAATCATCAGAATCAGAAAGTGTTTCGGCAGAACTCACGTCATCACTTTCGCTTTGATTGCAGTCGATCCTACACATTCGTTGGATATTGACAACTTTGGTTATGCCACCAGGAAGGTCGATCTGTGATCAGGACGGTGGAAGAGGGGATGTTTCAGTCATTTTGAAAGCTGCAAAACCGTCATGTTTAAAGGCTGACCAGGATGATTTAACTATCTCTTCAGTGTTTGAAATATAACACATGGCTGTCATTTGTTTGTTTTGAGCACGTGATGCCTTCTGAGTTGCGCGTAGGTTTTCACTGCCCTGCCACATCTCCAAAACGTCATTAACCTTGGCCATCTTGTGCAGCGTTCTTTCCTCAGCCTCATTCTTGATTTCTGAATTGTTATCAGATAGTGATGAATATCTTTGTTCAGTATCACCGGCCAAAAGACCATGATTATTTATCACAAACTGCCGAACAACCACATTTTCTTGAAGTGTTTCACCTGTAGTTTTTGACTGCCTCCACCCAATCACATCCCGGCCAAGGGCAATGTGGGCGTCCACTCCTACACTGTGTGGCATGATTGAGAAGGTGTCTCACGCTATATTGGCTAGATCAGTATACTTTGCATTTAATTTTTCCTGCTGTAGCCACCAATTGGTTACGTCGGGTATCAAGAAAGCTCTGCTAATCTCTGAAGGGTCAGAATGATAATCATTAAGATTGGGATTAATATGTCACCAATTTTTGGGTACCTCAGGTGGTGAATTCAAATTAAGAGTGGTAGCCATCAATAAGCGAGCTGCGCGATCGCTGCCCCCTGGAATACATTCCGTCATGTGTGCAGGTGTAAAATACTGATCATCACTGGACAAATCACACGGATCATAAGTTGTTTGACCTGGCCCAGACACTGTAATGTAGAAGAATGGGTCATGATTTGGAATATATTGAGGATTTCCGGTAGTCGTAAATTGCGTTTTGATGCAGTATTCATGCTCCACATATTTTAAGAATGCATCCTTGTACTGGGCAGTGAAGGAGCCCTCGTCCTCAGGATTAACATCCATAGCCTTGTCCAATTTCCTAAATGATCGCAACTTCTGAAATGGATCAAGGATATGTGCTGCAATGAGGAGCATGCCCGTCTATGGTGTAACTTCGCAGTAATATTTGGACAGCTTTTGGCATGTAAACTTCAAAGCAAAGTATAGATCTTCTTTCCACTGAGTTTTCTTCTTTGCCAACGCACGCATTACACCATCTAGATGATTGAATATGGCATTATATATTGTGATGACATGGTGTAAGGTGACTGAATGCCATTTCGACATCCAAAGTATCCAGTAACAAAATGGTCTCAGCACCGGAATTAGGTATTTGACAATAATTCATTCATCATCCGTTGTGATTAATGGCCGCTAATCAGCATAATTGGGGTTTTCAAGCAACTCGCGTATAAACTCTCACAATTTGTACACCCACTCGAGTAATTCCAGAGTTGAATTCCATCGAGTTATTCATCCATGGTAGGTAGTACTGCAATTCTAACCTTTCATTTCTGGCAGTTGAGAAACGCATTGCGTCTTCCGGAAGTCAGAGTAATCGATACCACAAGCATTAACTGCTATATCAAGAGTCGGTCTTCAGAATGAAAGTGAATATAACATGCAGTAACTAACTTTTCAATAATTTTGGCTAATCCGGACTTCATGGCTGCCACCTTTGAGATTCATGCATTTTCTGCCTTCTTCAGCTTTTGGCTTTTGGTTAATGCGGTGCTCTCATTATCTCCAAATTGCTGGTCACACTCTTTGGCTTCCCATGACTTTGTTTGACCTTTGACCTCCAGATGACTCATCAATGCTCCTAAACAAAGCTGAATGACATGCCCTATGCATGGTACATGGTTTCGTAATGCCGACCATTCAATTCCTGAGCTTTCGAACATAGAGTGTAACTCCCATGTCATTGAATAGTTGCATGGGGCGTTATCACTAGTTATACCGAGCAATCGACCATCGGCAAGACTGAAACGGTCAAGTACCTCCTTCAAATGCTCGGCCAGTCGCACATCTGTGTGTTTGCCTTTAACCTAGAGTTGTCTGACAGCAGTGGAAAATATTAAACCAAGAGGCCACAAACCTCATCAAATGCAAGCTGTACTTCACGAATGCACCAGTGAAAATCAATATATTATCCAATGACCGACACAATGGCCAATTTATTGGTAGATGTCCACCCATCTAATGCTACACTGACTGTATTTTTTGTCGGCAACAGCTGTTTGATTGAATCAATTGTGATGGAGTATTCTCTTTGGCAAATATTACTAAGAGTACTGGCAGAGGCAAGAATTATGTCGTATCTTAAAGCATTGAACGTCCGTTGTAACTCCAGGTTTGTTATGGTGTTCCACGGAATGTGTGCAGAAACAAATCCTAGCATCAAATAGTGGTTCCAGGTTTCTTGGTTGGATTCAAGAGTTTTAAAGTCATTATCTGCCAGTTTTGGACGTTCAATCTGTCAAAATTGTCACTATAGTCTAGGATTTTCATCAGCCTGTGTTTGATGGGAACTACTTGCCACCATAACACACTGACTGCCGGTCTTCTTCAGTACAACTAAAGTTTGCTCATCACCAGCCGTACCAGTCAATAATGTCACGTTTGATTGAGTTAACTGATTCAGCTCTGTTTTGTGTGTCTTTGATTTGAGGTGTTTTGCCATAGTACTTGTTCCATTCTCGGATGAATGTATCAGAACTGTGTAACAAACGATACACATGACGCTGGGGCAGTCGTTGTCAGTTTTTGCGGCATGATTGTAGAACCGCCATGCTGCTGCATGCCGGGAGCAGCTCAACATAATCGTAGTTTTTGTTTCAACATTCATGGAGGTCCACCATTTATCAAACACCGTTTGCAATATTTTATCAGTCAAATCTCGTATAAAGACACATTCATCTTTACAGGAGTACATTAATTCGAGTGAGGATGTATCAATGCACTTTGCAGCAGCCATTGCAGAAGAGTTTGAAGGGAAAATAAAAGCAAAATGTGAAAGACTTCGCACAGCACTGCTGTCAAAAATATGGATATGTGTATGGATTTCTTGATGTCTTATATATGTGCTGCCACAGAATGTTCTTGAGAAGAAATGATGGACAGTATGTCAGTAAAAATTGATTTGTCGATAAAGGCAGTCAAAACTACAAAAAACTAATGCAGTCAAAACAATGCCACGCACTAGAGATGTTGTGTGAACGAAAATTGTAGACCCTCCGTTGACACTCACTTTTACCCCTGCAGCCTAGGTGTCTTATAGCACAATTGCACTGTATTTGATTGTGAAGACAGGCTTTCATGAATATTTGATGAGAATATATCTCACAATACAGATGCATCGTAATTTAATTCTTTCAATTCAGACATTACTCAGATAAGTTGCGTACTTAATTTGTCAATAAACGCGTCCAATACTTCAATTATACTAATGCAATGTATCTGTTCCCTCCCATGCCCAATATTGGATAACCAAAAATTGGTGACGCTCTGTTGACGCTCACTTTTACTCCTGCAGCCTACATGTCTTATTGCATAATTGTACTATATTTGATTGTCAAAGATGGCTTTCATGCATATTTAACAATAATATACCTCCCAATACAGATAACTCGTGATTTAATTCCATCAATTCAGACGTTACTGGGATCAATTGCATACCACTGATTTGTTGATAAAGGCAGTCAAAACCACAATAAAGCTAGTGCAGTCAAAACAATCCCACGCACTAGAGATGTTGTGTCACCAAAAATCCTTGATGCTCCGTTTATGCAAACTTTTACTCCTGCCGCCTACGTGTCTTCTCGCACGATTAAGCTGTATTCAATTGTACAAGCTCGCTTCAATACATATTTGACATAAATATACCTCGCGCTACAGATAACTTGTGATTTAATTCCTTCAATTCACACGTTACTCACATAACTTGCATACAACTGATTTGTCGATAAAGGCAGTTAAAACTGCAATATAACTCGTGCAGTCAAAACAATCCAACGCACTAGAGATGTTGTGTGACCAAAAATTGTTGACGCTCCGTTGATGCTCACTTTTACTGCTACCGCCTCTGTGTCTTCTTGAACGATTAAACTGTATGTGATTGCAAAAGCTCATATTTATGCATATTGGACAAGAATACACTGCATGATACAGATAACTCGTGATTTAATTCCTTCAATTCAAACTTTTCTCGGAAAACTTGTATACCACTGATTTGTTGATAAAGGTAGTCAAAACTGCAATAAAACTAGTGCAGTCAAAACAATCCCATGTACTAGAGATGTTGTGTCACCAATAATCATTGACGCTCCTTTGACGCGCAATTTTACTCCTGCAGCCTACATGTCTTCTCCCACAATTACACGGTATTTGTTTGTAAAAGCTCGCTGTCATGCATATTTGACAAGAATATACTGTACAATACAGATAACTCGTGATTTAATTCCTTCAATTCAGAGGTTACTTGGATAAATTGCATACCACTGATATGTCAATCAAGGTAGTCAAAACCACAATATAACTAGTGCAGTCAAAACAATCGCACGCACTAGAGATGTTGTATCACCAAAAATTGGTGACGCTCTGTTGACGCTCACTTGTATTCCTGCAGCGTACGTGTTTCATCGCACAATTGCAATGAATTTGATTCTAAAAGCTGGTTTTCAGGCTTATCAGACAGGAATATACCTCACGATACAGATAAATCGTAATTTAATTCTTTCAATTCAGTGGTTACTGGGATGAATGGTTTACAACTGATTTGTCAATAAAGGCAGTCAAAACTACAATAAAACTAGTTCAGTCAAAACGATCCCACGCACGTGAGGTGTTGTGTCACCAAAAATTGTTGACACTCTGTTGACACTCATTGTTACTCCTGCAGCCTTCATGTGTTATCACACAATTACACTGTATGTGATTGTAAAAGCTGGTTTTCATGCATATGTGAGAAGAATATACCTCGCGATAGAGATAACTGATGATTTAAATACTTTAATTCAGACGTTACTCAGATAAATTGCATACCGCTGATTTGTCGATAAAGCACGTCAGAACCACAATAAATCTAGTGCAGTCAAAACAATTTCACACACTAGAGATGTTGTGTCACCAAAAATTGTTGACACTCTGTTCACACTCACTTTTACTCCTGCAGCCTACCTGTTTTATCCCACGATTGCACTTTTCTCTGATTATAATAGCTGGCTTTCATGCATATTTGATAAGAATACATGTTACAATACAGATAAATTCTAATTTGATTCCTTCAATTCAGCGGCTACTGGGATGAATTGCTTACAACTGATTTGTTGATAACGTCAGCGCTTTTGACCGGCTTTACGCAGCATAATGATAATGACCTAAGTGTGTATTATGTATAGCCCACTTTTGTCATCCAGCTCATTGCGCCAAATATTCATGGCCACCCATGAGGTCTTTGTGAGATCGCCATCATGTGTACAGGGCCTGAGCGGCAGCTGATTCAGTTGGAATTTCATTACAATCATTTATAAGGGTTGTCTTTTGAATTAATTCACCATGTGATCAGACCACAACTAGTGAGATAAATATAACAACAATGTTGTAAAATTCAGGTGGCATATTATGTATCAATTAAGTTTTTACACTCATGCTTAAAATAATCATTCTTAATATAAGCAGACTGATAGGTGCTGTATCATGCATATCTGGCGTGGTCAAAGTTCATATGTTCTGTTCCATCCCTGCACATGCACAGATGATTTTTTCAGGTGTCACTGAAATCATAGAAAACTAACAAATACAAAAATAGGACGAAAAACCATTTACACTCAAGAAACTGCCAAACATTGCAATACCACACTCTATGACTATATGACAATCTGTGCTTACGGGCGATCATGCTCCGTACCCATATATTTGGAGATTTGTATAACAATTAGTAGGGGATGAGGCAGGCAAGGGATAATTTTGTACTGATTCAATTGTTTCGACTAACGTAAATTTTTCAACAGGCATTGCAACTCCTAGTAGAAAATGACTAGTTCCAGGAGGAGAGGGTGGTTGGGCCATAGATGATGTGGCAGGAATGGAAATTGTATTTGGAGTCAATACCACTAGAACATTCAATTCAGCAGTGCCGTACTTTCTGTCACGCTCTCGAAAGTAATCTTCTGCATCTGCCCAACCTGGTGTTGTCAATTCTTCGAGCGTCATTTGATTCATGCCAAAGATGTCCAGCTGTTCTTGCACTGATTTGTTGATGGTCGCAACCACCCAGTCTGGTTCGTCATCATCACTGAGCTCTGCATACTCATTGATTTCTCCATCTTGTTCCTCATCTTCATCATCTTCCTCGTCTGAAGTTGCAACATTGTCAACACTATCTCCAATTGCTTCCAACATCTCTTCAAATGTCATTTTAGATGTATCAGCTGCCGCTCATTTCCATATAGTGACTTTCTCTCTCTCTACTGCTGCTTCTGCTTCCGCAACCTTTTTTCTTGCTGCTGCAGTTTCACTCTCCACAAATTCCTCAATCCACTTCTCCTGTGCTTTCTTGCTCACAAAGTTTGATTCAGGTCTGCACTCGGCTGTGTGCCATTTTTTGCAACGGAGACTACGCAAAGCGCATAATACTCGGACCCGTTCTGCCTCGATACCAGTCTTATCTTGGTTCGGTTGATGATGTAGTTGTGTAGCACATATTGTCGATTTGTCGTATGTGGCAGCCGGAAGTCTGGAAATGTTCGTTTTAGGTGTGTAGACCATATTTGTTGCTCTTTCGTGTAGTTCATGTTGACTTTGTTTTTGGAGATATTTGCAGTTGGACAGTGGGGGAAAGATGGGTCTTTATGGTTGTAGGTTCGATCTAGTTTGACTACCAAAGTAAATAATACTAGCAAGCGCTACAACTATAATGGATTTGCAGTGTGTTCAATCTCAATGCAACATCCGTTCAACATCACTGCAGAAACTGTTTCACATGACATTGCTTCAGTTTGAACGGCTATTATATTAAACATACAACTATCGGTAGCTGTTTCAAAAATTTCATATTGCCAGCCGTGCACTTTTGTTTATTATTACCAATAATTAACAGGGTTTGTATAAGGCCAACATCCTTGCAAATCGGCTGTAACACCGGGAGTGTCACTCCAGGTTTACCCGGTCAAAGTAGTATCCGTACTTAATTCGGGACTTGCTTCGAAGGTAGGTTAGGAACTTCACTCGGGATGTGGAAATCACTAAAAGGTTCTGAACGAAAAGAATAGGCTTTCTCCAATGCGTATATTGTTAAGGCTTGTTCTCCTCGCTGAGAAGGTTGATGCCCTTTCTACACTCGAAGAACTCAGAGGTCTTTATACCTCTTTCTTCACTTTCAAACAAATACTTCTATCTACGCTTTTCTCAAGAGCTCCAGCACCATAACTACCTTCGAACCAATGCCCGCTCATTGCAACTACTGCGGTCCTCCATCTCTCGATCCTCTATCGTCTTTATCGTCATTAGATTATAATCAGACCATCGGTATCCTTCATCACATCAAGCTCGCGGGCTTGTGCCTCCGGACCAGTGGTATCCTTTCGATCTGATGACCTCCAGACGAATAGACCTCTTTCGATAGAGAGCAGCTTCGCTTTTCAGAGTCGGCACGTATTCTTAGGCCTTCGGCAGTCGTCGGCTTATGGCTGGCGCCATTCAGCTGTTTGCCGGCTGTCTGTTTGTCGTCAGCTTCTTGGCCGATGCCATTCAGCTGTTTGCCGGCTGTCAGTTTGTCGTCAGCGATTCGGAGCAGAAGCGACCGCGGCCATAAACTAGCCATCGATGCTTATCGATGGTGTGGGTGTTCGTTTGCTAGCCATCCGAAAAGATTGGCTCTGGCATCCGAGACGAGTGATAGCCGATGACGTCTAATCAGGGATATCGCGGGTGATCGTACATGACCCCGCTGCGAACTTGCTAGGTGTAACACTACCCCCTCTCTTAGAGAGTTCGTCTCTGAACGACCATACTCCATACCAATCTGCTCTTCATTGCCTTTGGCGAAACATGATCCAGCGCGATGAAGTGAATTATTCAAAATCCTCAACATAGTGAATCCGCACAGACCATTTCGCTTCGACCATTGCTCTGAGACATGCAAGCACAATTGACAAATCAGTTTGCGTACGTCCAGATGAGACATATGGCCGCAAGCAGAATCGATCAATCAGGTTGCGTCCATCTAAGACACTTTGCTTTCTTTTTCTTTCTTTGATTTGGAAAATCTTGACCCCATGTGCCCAAAACCAAATCGATCTTTCTCTTGGTTCATCTTTCTCTTGATCTGGAAAATGATGGCCTCTTGTGCCCTTGAAAACCAAATCCTTCGTCCAGTGTCTTGCTAGCTGTTAAAAACCCTTCATGGGGAAAAGGTACTAGCTCAACCGTTTATTTAATCCTGTTATCCTTCGCGGCCTGAGTATTCCGTCTGTGATACTCCTTCAACAGTCTCTTGTCATCGAAGTTCTCATAAGGTTCCTCAGTCCAATCTGCTTCCTCCGGATATCCCTTCCACTTGACCAGATACAAAACTCGTTTCCGTTCCTTGCTATACTGGCTGCCCATGACTTCCTCAACTTCATAGCATGTTTTGTATTCGTAGCCGTCGACATCATAACCAAGCTCATTCTGCGCGCTGGCTGAAGCAAGCTCGGGTGTAGGTCTAGTAGGGTTGGTGGCGAGTCGATAAGGTTCAATGAGTGATACATGGAAGGCATTGTGAACACGCCATCGATTTGGTAACTCAAGCTTAATAGCGGTGGGCGAGAGCACCTTCGAGACCTTGAAGGGTCCATGAAGCTTCCCATCTAATTTCTTAGATGGTCTTCGAGTTTTGAGGTTCTTCCCATTTAGCATAACTAGATCGCCAACCGAATACTTCGGAGGTTCCTTAGCACGCCGGTCATGGTACTTCCCCATTGTCTCCCGTGCTTGCTCTAAGCCCTTACGGCACAGTGCATGCACGCTGGTCATCCAGTGAACATAGTTCCTAGATGCCGGATTCTTTGCTTCTGCTTCGATGGGCCAATTCGTTCGAGGATCGAACCCAAAGTTTGCAAAGAACGATGACATTCCCGTAGCGGTGGTGAGAGAGTTATTATAGGCATACTCTGCCATTGGTAATATCTCGGACCAATTGTCCTGCGCATAATTGCAGTAATTCCGCAGATAGCATTCCAGCGTTTGGTTGACTCTTTCCGTTTGCCCGTCCGTTTGAGGGTGGAATGGCGAAGACATCTTTACCCTAATGTCAAGAGCTTCGACCAACGAGGACCAAAACGAGGAGGTGAACCTAGAGTCCTGATCTGACACTATGTTCGATGGTTGGCCATGGAATGTTCATACTTCTTTGAAGAAGATTCTGACCAAGTCCGTAGCTCTCTTCTCTCCATCTTTCAATGGAATGATGTGAGCCATTTTGGTGAATCGGTCGACGATTACCCATACAGATGAGCATCCGTCTGATACCGGTAATTGGATAATGAAGTCCATGGAAATTGAATCCCATGGTCGGTACGCTAATTCGAGGGGTTGTAGAAGACCGTAGCGAGCATGACGAGCTGCTATGTCCCTTTGGCAATCAGGGCATAAGCGGACATAATATTCGATGCATTTCTCCATTTCTGGCCAAAAGAAGTTGCGTCTGACCAGCTCGATTGTCTTATCCTGCCCCATGTGTCCCGCCACCTTCGAATCGTGTTCCGCTTCCAATATCTGTTTCTTCAACTGTGGATCGTCCGTAATCCACAGTCTGCCTTTAAAATAAAGGGCTTTGTCTTCGAACGAGATATCTGGGCTTGGATGTCCTTCCATAGCTCGGACGTACTCTTCTTGCCATGCAGCATCGTTGTTAGCGGCGCTGACCACTGCTTCTAACAGCCATGATTTGAACTTGACTACTGGAATCGCTCTCAACTTTGCAGAAGAAATCGCAATTCGTTTGCCTCATAACCTCATTGCCGTTTCTTGTACTGTTTCTCCTTCAGAAGTTACCAACTGATCAGGTCTCAGAACGCGGTGGATAGGCTGATTTTATTTCTCTTCGGCACTACCTCCCCCTTTTTTAGGGCAGTTCTCCAAACGCCTAGCTAATGCATCCGGTTTCCCATTTGCACTACCGGGTCGGTAGAATATTTTAAAATCATATCCGGCCAACTCTTGAGCCCAGCGGGTTTGTCTCTGATTCAAGATAGTCGTAGTCGTAAAATATTCGTGATTCTTGTGATCGGTGAAGGCACTGATTGGATGAGCTGCACCTTCGAGATATCGTCTCCATTCTTTGAACGCGGATACTATGGCGAGCATCTCTTTGTCGTGGATTTCGTAGTTGATCTCAGCTTTATCCATCATTCGAGAGTGGTAGGCTATAGGGTGCAATCGTCCATCAATGACTTGGGAGAGTACTGCGCCGATTGCAAAATCACTTGCGTCAGTCTCAATCACAACGGGCCAAACAGGCTCGAAATGTCATAAAATGGGTGCCTCGGTAAAGTACATCTTTAGCATATCGAAGGCTATTTGGTTTCGCGGATTTGCTTTCCAATTAAACTTTTCGTTCGTTTTCCTGGTTAACTCCGTTAAGGGATGGCATATCTATGAAAATCCTTCGATGAAGCGTCGATAGAAGTTGGCGAATCCGAGGAACGACTGGATGTCCTTGACAGACTCCGGAATCTCCCATTTAAGAATAGTATCAATCTTGTCCTCTGACATACTGACACCTTCTCCCGATATGAGATACCCAAGGAACTCAACTCGTTTCTGGTGCCATTCGCACATATCAGGTGCTATAGCCAAGTTGTTTTCCTGTAATTGACGAAGGACTTCTCGAGTCAATCGCACATGCTCTTCTTCGTTTTCTGTATAGATGAGGATATCATCTATATAGACTACTACTCCATGATCGATTATATCTCGCAGGATCTCGTTCATCACATCTTGGAATGTAGCTGGCGCGTTCGCCAATCCGAAGGGCATAACTCGGTATTCATAATGTCCATATCTCGTACGAAATGCTGTTTTCCATTCATCACCAGGTTTAATTCGAATGAGGTTGTAGCCTGCCTTCAAATCAATTTTGGTGAAAATCCTCGATCCAGCAACCCTGTCTCTAAGTTCGTTCATAAGTGGCAAGGATATCGGTTCATAATTGTCACACGATTTAGACCTCTGTAATCCACGCACAATCGTAAGCCTCTTCCGTGTGGCTTTGGAACGAAGAGTATGGGTGCACCTGCGGGTGACTTGCTAGGCGGATCTTTCCAGAATCAAGCATTTCCTTCAGATATTCTTTAAGGACCGAAAGCTCCTTCTCTGAGAGCGCGTAGATGGGACCCCACGGAGGTTGTTCTGCATCTTTCAAGTCAATGGCATGATCGTAGGATCGGTGAGGCGGAAGAGCATTGGCAGTTTCTCCGTTGTATAATGTTTCGAAGTCTCTGTATTGCCATGGAATTCGCTCTACCCAATCGATCTCAATTTCATGTGCCGCATTGACGTGCATTGAACAAATAACCCCGATCCATCAAGGATCAGTACCGAACTTCAAAATGGAATCGTCATATTCGATTGAGAACGAAGATACCCTGCCTTTGTGCAATGTTGATGGCAGTGTTTCGACGTAAACTGGAGCTTATCATTTTCTTCGTTAACTCCACTGAGTACTCCATGCTTCACGATCCACCAGTAAGGTAACATGATGTCCGACGAATCCTCCATTGGACCAATTTCGAAGGTTTCTTTGGTATAATGAGATTCATACCGCAGAGTAACGGGGAGGTGTACTGCCAACCCGCTCCTTCTACTCTTTCGCCATTAAAGTTTTCGACTATCTTTGGTTCCGTTCGAGTCACTAATGGAACACCATGTGAATCGGCCCACTGCTTCGACATCATAGGTGTATCACACCCAGTATCCAAGAGAACCCTTACAGGGACGTTCTTCTCGTCTCGAAAGCTTGCAAACATGCGTATTGTGGGTCTTGAACCCGTTTTAGGTTCAGGTGGTAATTGTTTGGATTTCTTGGGTACAGGCTGAGGTGCGCTGGCCGCAGCCTTGCGTTTTTGATCTTTTCGGTTGACAACCATGGTGAACTGCCATTCGACACAGCTACGGCCGCAATGGGTCGTGGTTGTAAGTGGATGGGTGGATGAAATTGAATGAGTATAATCACGTTCGATGATAGTTGTTTGTCATGTCACGCTTGGATGCTATATGACCAGCATATTTCGAGTATTGAACTCATCCTCAGGCACCCTTTCTTAAACATCAGAAAAGAAAGTATATTGAATATCGAAAAGCTATAATACCAATGACCGCATTGGTAAGACCCAAATGAAAACCCAGAAGAAATATGAATATCTGTACCCATAAAATCAAAAACCGGAGGTGTCTGTACCTCATAAAAACCCATAGGAAACACCGCAATCCCACAGAACAAAGGGAAGACAAAAGACACTCGTTTCATCCGTCAATCTCCATATCATCGGAGTCAACCACGTAAAGCACTCGAGAGCTTGAGGCTGCTGCTGGTTTCGTAATTCGGTCAGCCAGACTCCTGGACTTGACCTTTGAAGAAGAGGTGGTTACTTCTGGCATTTCCACCTTAGGCTTCTTATCCTTCTTCTTCTTTTTCTGGAGGACATCTTGATTGCATTCTTACAGAATACCCATCGATGCTTAGAGGAACCGCAGCGCTTGCACTCGTTGCGCTTGGCTCGTGCTTCCAGCAAGATTCCGGAATACCTTTCGGGCTTCGCCTTTGCTACATTGACAGGCTTAGGACCCTTCTTCTCCGTTCGAGGTTCTTGGATCAGAACCTTTCTCAAAGTTCTTCTTTCCTTGATTCCCCTTATCACCATCATCATCACGCTTCCTCTTATTGTTCTTTTTGTCTTTGGGATTGTGATCGTTGTGTTGGTGCTTTTCTTGCAGGCGTCTCTCATATGCGCGGCCGACTTGTTTGAGCAGTAATTGTATTCTGCGTCGTCGTTTGGTGTAATCTTCGAAAAGGATATTCGATCCTTGATTTCTTCATTGAGTCCGCTGTGTAGAGCCTGTCGCCATGCAGTCCCTGATAAGCAGACATGGTAGTTTAAGTCCTCCATCTGTACGATGTAGTCCCGGATATCTCCCTTGTACTGCAATTTCTTCATTTTTTCGAGGCATTCTGTTTCTTCCTCCAGGTCATGAATTGTTCCTCCATAGCGCTGGTGAATGCCGACCATGTGTCAACCTGAAAATGCTTCCTAAGCTGTTTTTCTCGGTTGTTGTCCAGGCCAACGCTTTTTCTCGAAGATACTTCCAACGAAGACGATCTTATCGTCGTCATCGTTATATTCGTCTTTGAAGTACCTGAGATAGCGATCCACTCCTGTAAGCCAGTGGCGTAGGATTCCGACCTGTCCGTTGGATCTCCCTTAACTTGTAGGGAAGCTCAATCTTCTGCTTCTTGGCTGAATTCGGAGCTCTCGGTGGGTGAGGTGGTACTTGTGGTGGTAGCGCAGGCGTAGTGCAGGTGGTTCACTATAGTCCGTACCTCCTGGTGGTGGAAGTGGTGGGAGAACGTCGTCTCCACTATCAGAAGAGCTGGAGCTACTCGAGCTGGAGCTAGAAGACTCGGAGTCCTCTGGGGGGTCTCCTCCAACGCCTCCTGCGCCGTCTCCATTACCATTCGGTTCTGGAGTCACAGCCTCTTTGATCCATATTCCAACGCCATTACTTACGGTGTATGGAAGGCGGAATCCCTGCTCAACAGGCTTGGTATCCCCTTCCTTTGGTGTCAATACTGACCGGGCCAGTGAGCGTACTGATTTCTTTGTTCTCTCATCTGAGAGCTTCGTCTGCAAAGCTCTAGTGAATTCTTTGAATTTCCGCTCAAAGTCCTTCTTCATCTTTCGCTCTGCCGCCTTCCTTTCCCTCTCCGCGTTATCTGCTTTTTTCTGTGCTTCTTCCTGTATCTTTTTTGCTTCCTGACGAGACTTGGCGTATAGCCGGACATACGTTCGCCATCTTCTTGGCTTTTATCCGAACGTCCGCCAGTTCCTGAGATTGGGTATGCACTTGGAGGGCAAGGCGTTCTTGGGCTTGTTCCCTGTTATCGAGCAGAGTTGAAAGGGTTCCCCAGGCTTTTCCAGAACGTTGGATTTGCTCGCTGAGGGCTGACCGCAGCTCTTCTAATCTTCGGTAGATTTGGCCTTCATCAGCACAAAGGCTGCTTGGACGTTAGCCGCAAACACTTGGGATTGGATAACTATATCGGAATGCTTCTCGAGTTGAGCCCTTTCCATCTTTTCCACTCCTAAGTAAACGGCATCGTATATCTCGTTTTGTCTCATGATGAGGCCTTCGTAAGCTTTGGCCAATCCTGGGAGGGCCGTCTGTATCTCGAAATTTTTTTCCCTTGCTTCCTGAATAAGGGCGTCCATTCGCCGAGCTCCCGTTGATTCCATCCAAAAGCTCAATAACCCAGTCCGGAATATCTTTCCTTGTGATGGGCTGGTATTGTGTGACCTGCTTGTCCTTATCGCTGGATAGGATCAACGCATTTTCCCTTCTAACCACCGTGTAGGCGTCCGTCATGCTGGTGTCTGATCCGACCATTATAGGACGACGAAAAATTGCTCAACAGGGGTGGTGTGAAAGAAGAGAATCAAGCTCCGGATTCTTGCTGCAGTTGTACCGACGTTCGTAGTCTGGGTGGAGGCGTACGTAGTTAAGGACCAGCACGTGGGAATAGGTATCGAAATAGGGGTGGTATTTCGTCCGACTCATTCACCAATTCCAATGGTAAATGGCTGTGACGATGGTCGATAGAGCGGCTGCTGCTCTTCCGATTGTTGTGTGGGTTCCTCCGCAGTTGTGCTCGCAATAACACACGTCCTGATCTTTGCAATCGACGTGCAAGCCTTGTATCTAGTCCAATGATCAGCGAAGACTGGATCGTCGATACTTAGGCCTCCTCCTTGTCTGGCTGCTTCTGTCCAGTAGAGGTTCCACGGATACGGCGTATCAGGTGTGTCCCAAAGTAATCCTCAAGAGGTTCTTCGACTTCGTTCAGGAGAGCGTCGATGCTATCGAAGGAGTTGAGAGGTTCTGGTTCTGCAATCTGCGATGGGATTCCAGCTAATCGAGGAAGTTGACTCGACAGTGGCAGTTGGAGTCGTATGGCATCAAGGTCGCTTGATGTATCGGTGTGGGTAGAAAGAATACCTTCCTCGAAGCGTTTCTTTGCTAACAATATAATGTAACACCGGGAGTGTCACTCCAGGTTTACCCGGTCAAAGTAGTATCCGTACTTCATTCGGGACTTGCTTCGAAGGTAGGTTAGGAACTTCACTCGGGATTGGAAATCACTAAAAGGTTCTGAACGAAAAGAATAGGCTTTCTCCAATGCATATATTGTTAAGGCTTGTTCTCCTCGCTGAGAAGGTTGATGCCCTTTCTACCCTCGAAGAACTCAGAGGTCTTTATACCTCTTTCTTCGCTTTCTAACAAATACTTCTATCTATGCTTTTCTCTAGAGCTCCAGCACCATAACCACCTTCGAACCAATGCCCGCTCATTGCAACTACCGCGGTCCTCCATCTCTCGATCCTCTATCTTCTTTATCTCATTAGATTATAATCAGACCATCGGTATCCTTCATGACATCAAGCTCGCGGGCTTGTGCCTCCGGACCAGTGGTATCCTTTCGATCTGATGACCTCCAGACGAATAGGCCTCTTTCGATAGAGAGCAGCTTCGCTGTTCAGAGTCGGCCCGTATTCTTAGGCCTTCGGCAGTCGTCGGCTTTGGCTGGCGCCATTCAGCTGTTTGCCGGCTGTCTGTTTGTCGTCAGCTTCTTGGCCGATGCCATTCAGCTGTTTGCCGGCTGTCCGTTTGTCGTCGGCGAATCGGCGCAGATGCGACCGCGGCCATTAACTTGTCGTCGATGCTTATCGATGGTGCGGGTGTTCGTTTGCTAGCCATCCGAAAAGATTGGCTCTGGCATCCGAGACGAGTGATAGCCGATGTCGTCTAATCGGGAAATCGCGGTTGATCGTACATGACCCCGCTGCGAACTTGCTAGGTGTAACATCTGCTGCCTTCCACAGCAGGGTCCATCATGAAATGCTACTATACATGAATATCCTGACTTATGGCTTAAAATGTTGATTCAACTTGCGTTTCCCCGATATTCCTATATATTCTTCAGGTTTTCTCTCTTCTCTAAACTCAAATTCTTCTCTCTGCAATTACAATATGGCTGAACCACAACCAACTGATTCGAGCAGTGGAGCCAAGAATGAAACCGTACATATGCCCGCCTCTACAGCGAATATCTCTACTCAGGAAACTTTGCTCAAACGGCGCACACAGAATCCCCACCGAAAAGCCACCGATATTGCCAAGTGAAATATGCATAAGGATGAAAAGTTGAAACTTGTACGCAACACTGGCACCAGGAAACACAAGAAAAACTATGCAATTGGATGTAAGTTATATAATCTAACAGAATGCCAGTCAATTAACCGGATTCAACTAGCTGCAATCCGTTCAGAACTACGTGAACGGTGCAACCAGAGCCGTAAAGGCAACCCACCATGGTCTACCAAGGCATTCGTCCCAACAGTCCGTGAAATTGAACACTATGATGTTGTCAACTCCGGAGTTTATTTAGACGAATTTTCTGACAAACGACCCCGGAAATGGACATGATCTTTTTTAAAAGCAATAGAGATGGCTGCAGAAGAGTATATGATTGAAGTCATTGCCATTACCGACGTTTAAATTTTCATTGCAGTATCTGAATTATAGTAGATTTTTATCATGTCTGCAACCATGGCCAGGCAAGCTGGGCGTGTACAGCTGGAGCAGACAGACATGAGCATTGCGCTCAATATGGTCAATATGGCCAAACAGGGCATATCGCGCGCTGGAATCCAGGAAAGGAAGAATTTGATTAAAATGCTGCGGGCAGAGATTCGAGAAGAAAAGAGAAGGGGTGTTGAGTTGCCAGGCCAGAAGAGTGTGCAGGCGGTCATTTCAAAGCATCCATCCATATTCTATAATAATCACTTTTCTGGCTGCCTTCTTTGCCAAAATAAGGTTGCTCGAAATCCTTACACTCACTGGAGGCGCAAAGGCACAAAAGCTGCCACTACTGCAGTACCTGCTGAAGCACGACGTAGTCCTGAAAGATTGGCTAATCTGATCTTTGTGAACGAATTTACGCCACTGTAGGATTCAGCAGACGAAGCAGACGACAATTTTTACCATATTTGAAACTCCAGTACTGATGGCACCGATGAATCATATATTCACTTCCACCTTTCACATGAAAAATTACTAATAACTATTTCACAGAGAATGGCAGCGTTGATGAAGCAATTGCAAATCATAGGGAATAGACAAGTGGGTTCATTGGGCATACTTAAAGCTTCAATTTGCAGCGACTTTTTTCGATATTATGTGCATTATTATTATGGGGACATTTAATTTGGGTATCCAATCTATTTAAACAGTTTCGGCTGTCAAAACTCGCAATATACTAGTGAATGAAATGCAATGTAATCTGTGAAGTGTCCAACATTAGTATTATTGGAGTTCTGTCCAGATTTATCGAAAAATTAATCTTATCTACTCAAGCTCAGATTGCAAGGCACCTTCCTCTCAAATAAGAATGAATGCCATCTTTACCAATGAATAACCTAATTGTGGGTGGACATGCATTTGGGCTACGGGACCAAAAGTGAGCGTAAACGATTTTGGGTTGCACAACACCTCTAGCCCGAGGGATTATGTATGCTACATTTGCATTTTCTATTTTTGACTGCTTTTATTGGCCAAAAAGTTCTCAATGATGCACCGATGCTATCTCTGAAAATGAGTATCTGCAATTATTAGATTACAATATATTGGTATCGCAGGATACATCATAATCAAATAAAAACAAACGCCATCCATTACACTTGATTCTAATATTTGCGCTTGACCATATGTATAGGCCATCGGACTGAAAGTGTGCATCAACGGAGAGTCCACAATTTGTTGTTGCACAACACCTCTCGGGTAGGAGATTATATGTGCAACATTTGCATTTTCTATTTTCTGTCTGCTTTTATCGACTAAAAAGTTCTCAATGATGCACTGATGCTATCTCTGAAAATGAGTATCTACAAATATTCAATCACAATTTATCGGTAACGCAGGAGGCATCATAATCAAATAAGAACGAACACCATTGATTGCAGTTGATTCTGATATTTGTGCTTGACCATACCCATAAGCTGCGGGACAGAAAGTGAGCGTCAACGAAGCGTCCACAATTTTTGGTTGCACAACACCTCTAGCATGACAGATTATATGTGCTACGCTCACATTGTCTATTTTCTGACTGCCTTTATGGACTAAAAAGTTCTCAATGATGCACCGATGCTATCTCTGAAAATGCGTACTGCAAAGATCCAATCACAATTTATAGGTATCACAGAACGTATCATAATTGAATGAGAACGAAGTCCATTTATTACAGTTGATTCCAATATTTGCGCTTGACCATACGTTTAGGCAACAGGACTGAAAGTGAGCGTCAATGGAGCGTCAAGGATTTTTGGTCGCACAACATCTATAGCGTGTGAGATTAAATGTGCAACAATCGTATTTTCTATTTTCTGACTGCTTTTATTGAATAAAAAGTTCTCAATGATACACCGATGCTATCTCTGAAAATGAGTATCTGAAATTATTAAATCACTATTTATCAGTATCGCAGAACGCATTATAATCATATAAGAACGAACGCCATTCATTACAGTTGATTCCAATATTTGCGCTTGACCACACACATTGGCTACGCGACTGAAACTGAGCATCAACGGAGCGTCAACGATTTTTGGTCACACAACGCCTCTATTGAGAGGGAATACATATGCTACATTCATTTTTTCGAACAGCTGACTGCCTTCATCAACTAATTAATTCTGTATGATACACCGATGCTCTCTCCAAAAGTATGTATCAGCAATTGTTAAATCACAATGTTTCAGTATCGCAGGACAAATTATAATCAAATAAGTATGAACACCATTTTCTACAGGTGATGATAATATTTGCGTACGACCTTATACATAGACTACATGACTGAAAGTGAGCGTCAATGGAGCGTCAACGATTTTTGGTCGCACAACACCTCACGTATGAGGGATTATATGTGCTCTGTTCATATTTTTTAACTTCTGACTGCTTTTGTCCATTAACATGTTCCCAATAATGTACCAATGCTATCTCTGAACGCATAAGTAATGAAAAAATCACAATGTTGAAATTCATTTTATACAATGAAAAACTGGGCAGACAGCGTGAAATGTCATTTAACGCATGCGCGTTGCTTTCCATTCACGAAATTCAGAAGAACCCATTTTTAGAACCCGCAGGTAGCACCTGGCGGATCTAACTGAACCCAGTAAAACCCGCGGGTCGGCCGGTTCAGTTCCAGGTTTGGAACCGGAAATTACGTCCTGGTCGGGTTTTGTACGGTTCCAGAACTGGAACCAGTGAACAGGTCCGATTTGGAACCTGACCGAGGGTAGGCAACCCGGACCCGTTGATCACACTAACCATTTCGCTGGCCCCAAACAGATCGGTACAGATATTGTAATCTGGATTGGAATATTCGGTTTTACAGGAAATTCAACTTCAAATACTATATTTTGCTGAAGGCCACATATGGCTGAACAGACCTTGGAACCCTCAAATCACTAGTCAATGCAGAATCAACTCTAACCCCCAGTGAAATCCACCATCTATTCAATGCATGTGTTGTATATGTTTGCAACTTTGGAGCTGAAGTTTGATAGATATGGCAAGCAACATATCAACAGGAATTTGAAACAGTTGAAAATATAACCGATCAGTGTATACTTGCAGCCTACTGCAGATCACACTCAATTTCTCTACACTATGAATCGGCCATGCCACCAGTTGCTGTACAACTTAATCACATGCAAAGAACATATGCATTTCAAATACCCACATTGTTCAAAATGCCACCAATTCAACAATGTTGTTCATTCACTTTGGCTCCATTTTATGAAATTTTCATCTTGTAATTCAACTGGGTCTAGGATTGCATGGGACAGTATGCAACAAAATAACTCGAAATTCGAAAGACGTATTATCCTGACCATATGCACCCACAGGCTCTAGATTGTTAACATCTCCAAGATTGAAACCTCCTTGACCATAACCTGTCAACCATGGGTTGTAAGCAGAGGTACAATGGAAATAAATTTCCATTCAAAAGTTGAGGATGCCAAAGAACATGCAGGATAGTATACAATATTGCAACATGATAGGTGAAATATTGTTTGATATATGGATAGATTCATACTGAAAGAATACATTGCTGGAGGAACTGTGGTAGAAATAACTGGAGAAGAAGTTATTGAAACAATCTACCCAATGGGCAATCAACTGTAATGGCGGTGGCCGAGTGATGAGAGTGAGCCGAGGCCGGGTAAGTGCTCAGTATATAGTCACTGCACGGAAGTGCAATTGCACTCAAGTGTTTATCTTACATCTTACTTTACAATGAACATACTTTATCACTTATTCTCGTGTGCAGCCGTATCTACTCATACTATCAAGTACGGGGCCGTACTCGCCCTTACACTATAATCGCTTTTTAAAAATCGGATACGTTTTGCTCACGAGATTTCGCGATTTTACCCCTTTCCGATGCGTCACTACACGTACAAATGCATGCAAAGACCTTGAAAAACAACTAATTCTACACCCAATTCCTTCACAGAAGTTATCTACATCTCAATTCTATATAGCTAACCATAGTGAGAGTAAGAAAACTCTGCAGGCATCAGTGGTGGGCGACCAGCGGCACCGATTGATCACCGGAACCCAGCGGTTCTGTGCATGTCGCAATTGGGAACAAGACAGATCACGATGCCAAAGATCACGATGCCGAAGGTCACGATCTCAACCGCGGCGACTACGATACTCGCAGAGAGGATTGGGATTGGCATCAGGGAGATGTCGGATACACGCACGTCAGACGCGATTCTGAAGACTGCTTATCGATTATCACCATATCTGAAGAATACCAGTTGGACTGTACCAATCGCAGGAGCAATGAGTACCGATAAGTTTACCATCCAATTGATTTGAATGACGGAAGTAGAGACGATTCGGAGGTCAATTTGACCCGAGAAATGTGTTACCGGCCATGTTGGCCATACGCCCTAGACACCTCGAACCACGAACCTCGAACCTCACACGTCGAGACAAATTGGATACGGACGATCTACGTAAGTCAACTTGCCATCGATGGCTGCAAAGCTAGGAGCTCGATGCTGTAACCGACGATGCCTTTACTTACGTCAAATCATTGATTGCCGAACCCAATGGGAAGTCAAGGAGTCAATTCAATATACTACTGCACGAAGAAGTGCACCTGACGATTACATTCTTCCGGAGCTGGACGAGAGCTCGAAGTGCTTTATTAGGCAATCACTGCGCAAGGGAAGTGCAACTCCGATCGACGACTTACGCGTACCGCATATCAATCCCTGCCAGATGGCAACTACAATCGCGATTACTCCTGGGCGAAACTCAATCGAGTTACCAATCATCCATCGTTCGAAAAACCGGCGATGCCACATGAGACAACAATGATTACTGACTTCCCGATGCCGATTATTATCGTCATGGGAGTGATCGAAGTCAGGAGTAAATCGATTCTCAACTGACAACGAGCGATGCTTCGCACATCTAACCAGCCGTCCTTTTTCCGGTGAAAATAGATGTCTCCGGGTTGATTCCCTGGATTTTGATTGACCTCTCTTTTTGTCTTATCACTAGGCGGGATGGACGTCTCCTTGGTTGGATCCCTAGGTAGGGATGAACCTCTCTTTTCGTCTTATCCCTAGGCGGGATGGACGTCTCCTTGGTTGGTTTCCTGGGTGGGATAGACCTCTCTTTTCGATCTATCCCTGCGTGAGAATCGACTTTTCTTACTAGTTCGAATGTTATTCACTTTTGCCGTTTCCCTGATCAGGAACGTGTATTATCTCATTTTATATATGCAAAAGTTACGTCATTTAATGTCAGGCGACGAGCACGGTTAAGATTGTGTGGTGACGATAGCCACTGGTCGATGAACCGGTATGAGCTTGTTGGACCACCAGTGGGCAGCAGGCCTCCCTGGGTGGGAATCATTCGCGATGAAACTCCGTACGCGGATACCAACGGAACTTCGCAGGGGGGCGGTGATATACCTCCGAACATCATCTTGGAGCAACCGCATTCAATGACTGCTTGCAAAGGCTTGCATAAAGTCAACAGGCATTTGTCCCACGGAGAGGGCAGTGCACTGGGCTGCTGGGAGCGTCTATAAGAGGAACCTCAGAAGGGACCTCCGGATGCTGGATGGGCGAGAAGGGAGCAGCGGCAGTAGTTGCGGCACAAGAGTTATACATTGACGGTGCTTGAATGACTGCTACCGGCTCGCCGAGTCAAGAAGGGAGTACTGCACGGCGGGGGTTCCCATTTAGGATAACTCGTTATGACAAGGGATCCTGGATTGCGTGACATTACCGCTCCATCCTTGAATATATCAACTTAGCTAACACGAGTGGAGCAGGCACGGCGTCGTATAAGATATACGGGCCGATACAGCGGAGACCATTGACGCACCGATAGCCCAGCCGAATATCTAGAACGACAAACGCACTAATTGTGTAGCCGGAGGACAGACGAATGAACCACGGGAAGCATGAGCCGAACTCTCATAGAAATGACGATTGACACAAATATGATTGACGAAATACTGACACTATGTCGACGGATTACATCTCGAAATTCAGACGCACCAGAGATTGACAACTTCGTGCCGAAATGGCCGAACATTGACTTTGTCATATTGTGCCGGCAAGACCGGTTAATAAATTGACTGATTGGTGCCTAGATGGCTGGATCATCAATTTGGAACGATTTCCTTCTTGTCAGATCATTGATTGGAATGATTTCATGCCTAATGGCGGAAATGGATCATGAATTTGGAGTGATTACCTACCTGGGTGGCGGGATTGATCACGGATTTGGGGAAACCTTTGGCTTGATTGGCCGGATTTTTGATTTTGACTTCGATATGGGAATGGATTTTACACATCACGATATGATAGAGGAGGGATCGCGGATATTCGATTTCAGGGACCTCTTGCATGGCGCAGGATGAGGGATGACAATTGTGTGGAAGTCGACCTTGGATCAACTATTGTGAAGGTCAGTAATGAAATCCTTATAAAGCTTACAGAATCTCCAGAGAACCCACTGAATACGGGTCGAACGAGTGCAAATTGCACGTTCTGAATCAAATGGCCGGAACCAATGGCTGGAAACAAATGACCCAATTGAATGATGATTAGTCTACTTGCCTGGATGGCGATACACAAGGTTACGTTCGAAAACTCTACCCTTTTGTTCAAGAAACTCTACTTTTGATGATGATGAGCTATGAAGCTGGCAATCGAGTGCAGATATGCAGATATGCAGATAGATCACAAATCAATAGAATGATGACAGTGATGATCGCGGCCACGATCGGATGATACTCTAGTGCCGTGCATCGATAGGAATAGAAAGCGCCATAATCATCGAGAAACGATGAGAATTGACGATGTGTACGAACCGACACGACACCGGCATGACGTGATTGTCATCAACGGAGCTCCGACCTTACACAGAGCGGGATAGCCGTACCGGAGATGAAGGAACAACCCCTACTGCAAAAGATTATCACCGAACCGGAAGTGCAGGATGAAGTACCATCACTGCGAAGTTCATCTGGCATACAAGTGCACCTGGTAGATGACGACAAGTGAATGGTTACGACCGGGAGTCAATGGTTACAACAACGAGGATTATTACTGAGCTGTGCTGATGGCCTACCGCATGCACTACATGGAAGTATCCAGACCAGAGAGTCAAGATGGCTACCGCACGAGAGATCTTAACCGCACGAATATCGTATACTTGTTGACCTTATCACCGAGTGATTGATAGCACCACAGGACCTATTACCAGCATTGCCAGATGAATCAATAGATACCGGATGACCGATGAGAATGCCACCGAGAAGGCGACCAAGAAGGCCGCTGTGACGTCAACCGAATAACTAGTCAAGAGACCACCGGGAGTCTAGTCAAGAGATTTGATGAGAAATCAAACGACTCAACCGAAAGGATCGCCGAGAACATTCACACAAACCCCAAAAATAATTGACGGTCGTTACTGAAAGGCTAAATGCAATTATCTTAGATTGAAGCAGATGGGTACATATTCGGAATGCGACATACGAGGATCAGGCTATCTAAGCTCAAGAATATGCCATGGAGGGTGCAGGCACACTGGAATTACTGGGTATCTATGGGTGTTATAGGAAATGATTACAAGTCAGAGATATCGGAATGAGATGAAAGAACACACTCCTAGTTGGACGGATGAAGTTGGGATGCGGGCTTCCGATATCATAGACTCCCAAGAGTGGAAGTACACTGCAATACTTATGACCTTCAAGGTTGGCAATAAGGCCTGATTATCGACTTGGCATAACCATTCAATGAGACCGTCGACAAAACATGATAACAAGTTGGATGGACCGTACATGAAAGCCTCGAGAATAATCAGAAGCAAGCAGATTGACTTGATTCATTGGGAGAATATAATGAAGTCTCGGCAGTGATCGACTAGACGTCTCCGCGGCTGAGGGCAAGCCCTATCAACGAATGATGAAACCTACTACTTTAATGGATTCCAGATTTTGGACCAATGGAACGGGTTCCTTGGAGTTGACCTTTGATGCGATGATATCCGCAAACACTCGGAAATCCGCAACTTGAGAGTGGAACATATGAATTGGTAACCTTCGTGAATTCAGAAGTCGAAAACATCAGAATCGGAGAATGGATGCCTCCATGCATCAAGAGCTGAAGCATACTTGATTACTTTGTGAGTATAACCTTATGGCACGCTTACGAGTGAGGTACCGCAACTCCAATGCGCATGTAAGAATGCATGTCGATATATGATGACCGCAATTGAGGGCCGGACGAAGCTGACACAAATCAACCATCCACCATCGGAGCCTTGGTCAAGATCGGGGGCCAACCGAAAGCCGAAGACTTGGAAGCATGGCCCGTCATTCAGCCGCTATAATCAAGATGAGTATATCCATTGAAATCAATTCACTTCTGCAGAAACTATTTCGAGATGAATCAGAGGCCAATCAGCCCAAGAGATGCGTAACTGGCCATGGTGGCCACCATTGAGACTCTGAAACAGTGCAATAAGAGAAATCATACACGAACGATCGATGACGGAAGCCAAGGATGACGAGCTCTACCGAGCCGGCACTCCTGGGAGCAATGGCTTGGATGCGGAGGACTGCAAGTGAACTCAGAGTTGGAGCTATAAAGAAGTGATTACTTCAGGAATGCACGTGGAGGTGGACTTCGAAGGAGGCCTACTACCAGAAGAGGCGTGGATTCAGAGAGGTGGGCTTGGAGGATACCGGGTCAATTTAGAGGATTCCTTCTCTTACCTTCCCTTCTCTTCTTTTTTCCTTCTTTCTCTTCTTATTGGATCTCGGCCCGGTACAAATGGCATCGGCACGGGTTTTACCACCTACCACTGGAGGTGGAGTTTCCCCGTGCGCCGGATCTACCGAAAGGTCACCATTGAGTGGTACCAATCGGTTGCGGGATGTATGAGGCCGTACAAGGACGAATGAGCTTGGATCTTCTTTCCTTCTTCTTTTTGTGTATGCAGCAGCCCATGAGGTCTGCAGATAAAGCGGGGGATAATGTAATGGCGGTGGCCGAGTGATGAGAGTGAGCCGAGGCCGGGTAAGTGCTCAGTATATAGTCACTGCGCGAGAGTGCAATTGCACTCCAGCGAATATCTTACATCTTACTTTACAATGAACATACTTTATCACTTATTCTCGTGAGCAACCGTTTCTACTCATACTATCGAGTACGGGGCCGTACTCGTCCTTACATCAAGAGAAAGTTTATGATGCCGAATAACTTGGTATTCTTAAAGCTGTACAGAAATGCTTCCAGATTTTTCACTATAATAACCTCACCAAAAGTCATTTATTGATTTTCACAGACAATCAAGCTGCCACACAACATTCCAATACTCTTAATCCTGCCCCTGGACAATCCACTTCCCTGGCACTGTCCAATATTGCCAATAACCTCCATGCACACAAAACTACAATCATAGAGCAATGGATTTCTGGCCATGAACATGTCCCTGGAAACACACTTGCCGATGAGTTGGCAACAATATCTACTCTTGAAAAATCACCTAGCTGCAATACTTCTTTCTTATCCAAGATCAAGAGGGTAACCCGAGTTGCAAAAATGAAGGAATGGGGGATTGGTGGATCAGGCATCCAGCAAAGACAAATAGCAATTTTCATATGTTGCACACTATACAAGACGAGATTTTCACACGCGGTAACAATCGGTTTTCATCCACTGTCATGCAACTATGAACTGTAGAGCTGTACTTCTGCCGTTACCTATTCACATCACCAACCCATTCTGTTCACTGCCCACACTGCCCATGTTGCTATGGAGGTTACCAGTCATTGGAACATCTTCTTGTGAGATGTCCCTGTATCAACACCACAAACAAACGATGCGCAACGAGATTGGACTGGGACACCCTTGATATCTCTGGAAGAATCATCTTTATACAGATAAAGCAATTCAATCTTTGAAACATTTTCTGCATGAAAATCACATGGCGACAGGCAGATGGTAGCTGGGCCAATTCCGTAATAATAAACACCTCAGGTAGTATGATATCTGAATTGGAGGCCAGGGAACTGTGAACCATATGGTGGAGGAACATCCAAAAGAGAGTGCAGGGGATGATCGGAAGCATGATCATGATGTGGAGGAATATGAAGCGGTGAGTTCACAACAGGAGTGAATATCAAAGCAGTAGGGAGCTGGAGGGAAACATCCAGCCGAAGAACCCACATGATATGCTGGACGAGGATGAATAACATTGACAGACATTTCGCCATTGTATTCAGTGTGTTATAGACCGGTATGATTGATTGAACATTTATTTGTAACCAGGGCAAGGGTGATTGATGACTGCAGAGCAGTGTTTCCTAGCCAGGGGGTTTTGGTTTTGCATTTGTTTAGTTCTGTTTGTTTCTTTTGTTAAGGGGTATGTGTTTGTACCTCACCGGCTCTAGCCTGCCGCCTGCATGCTGAATGATGCAAATATAAATAAGTAAACAAAAACATCTAGGCCTTTGACTTGTGTGCCAGGGAAATGGTAGTGCCACTGGATAGGGCAATCATGTCATTACCATTGGTATCACCTTTACATTTATTGCGAATGAACATCATCTCTGACATTGAGTCATTGAATCGTATATCTTTTTTGTCTGCTCATATCAATGCTGTCCATGCAGCGGCCCACAGGCATCTTGCATTATGTTATTTTGATGTACTCCGAACAACAATTTCAATACTGTCAATAAATCTTTGAGTCCTAAAGTTGGGGTAATGGGTTGTAGATTGATAAAAGAGGGGAATGAGATATGCAATGAACAGAAATGGGGATGTGGGCAATCCTTGAGGTATTCCTGTCCGGCCAGGGCAAAGGTGTGCCATGTGTCCATCATATGCCACTGCTATTGTCCAGTTAGATAACATTTTGGGGACCCAAAATTGAATGGCACTTGGGTAGCACAGATGTTATATAGTTTCAAGGAAACGGTCTTTGTATACATGCTCAAATGCACCACTTACATCTATACTGACTGCAGTGGGTATTTATTTTATGTAATTTTCTTTTTCGATTTCAGATGTAAGTGTCACAGCAGCATCTATAGCAGAACATAGTCTTCTTTCTTCTCCTTGATCTTTCAATATTTGGTTGTATTTTTCAGCCATATATGCAATTTGGTTTTCCATCAACCTTTCATGGATCTTTACAAGGCAATTGGGAAGTGGGACAGGTCGGTAGGCCTTAGGTATTGAAAGATCTGGATTTCCAGGTTTGGGTATAACCACTGTGTTTGCTTGTTGTCAACAGGTGTGGCGATATCCTGTAGTTCCAAGTATAGCAATGAGAGTATTGAATTGTTTGGCAGCTGGTAGATATACTTGCCAGTGACAGTAAAAGAGATACACATCCAGTCTAGGGGCTTCGCATTGTGCAGAGATAATAATTGCAGGTTTGATATCTCTAGGGGTTAATATAACCCATTGCCGGATTGGTTGATTGGTGATATCAGTCAGGGAAGGTGCTTCGAATGCACATCTGAACATGGTGGAATGGAACAGTACTGCATTTTCTTCAAAAGTTACTGCAATTATGTTGGAGAATGATGATGATGGTGTTGGCTAGCGTATTCTGGATTTGGTCCAACAGAAGATGTGAATATCTTTGTGACTTGTATATTGGCTGGGAATTGAATCAACAATGTAGACATGGATGTGCTGATATTCCGGATATATTTGTTTAGAACAGCATAGAATTGACTATGATTGGTTTGATGGTGGGTTGTCTTCCACTGCTTCGGTGTACAGTTCATCTTTGTCCGGAAGATTTGGAGTTGGGGTGTACAGCAGTATTTCAAATGTGATGTAAGCTGCAAGCCCAGGGTAGATTTTTTGACAGTGCCGGGAATCTTATTTTGAGGAAGATCAGCTGATTTGCCAATGATGGATTCGGTTAGTTGTTCATGGACATATTGCAAGATATTTGAATAGCCTGGCCTGGTGTATTGAAAAGTATTGGGAATGAATGACAATCTATTTCATTCCAGTTGTATCCGATGATGTTGGAGTCGATGGTAACATATTCAGATTCTGCTATCATATCGAAAGGTATCGTTTCATAGTATGAACCAGTTGGTGAGTTGTCATCCACTACCCAACCTGTAACTGAGTCATGGATGGCATCTGAGGTAATGACAAGGTTGATAATGGAGATTCCATTGCCATTTAGGTCGCAGTATGACAGGTTGATAGTTACATTGAGAGGGGAAAAGTTATCTGTTTCAATGATCTGAACATATTCGTTGGTGTGTTGGGGTGTTTTATCTTGTAAATTCAACCATGTATGATTCACATGCATCTCACCGGCAATTATACATCGTTCAGGCAATGGGATTTTGGTGAAGATTCTTTTTATGGTTCAGACATTACATGTGCCTTTATTTTCATGATGAATAATGAACACTGAGATTTGTTCAATTGAAGGGGTTGATATGTCAATGAGTTGAATATCAGGATGCTGGCTGATATTGGTACGTGGGAAGCATTTGTTATACGGGTTGTTTTTGGCCACATAGGCAATTGTTCTATTGTGTTTTCTTTCGTTTTTAGGTGGTATAAACAGCGTATACCCACAGAAGGGTGTTATGAATGTATTGTCTGGGTTGAATCCAGGTTGTTGGAGTAAAAAATCGTCAGCTGTTACAACTGCAAAGTCAAGAAGGGTATTGATGACTAAGACAGAATAGATGCAGTTGGGTTGTATAATTGAGTATTCATTGGTCAATTGACAGGTTGTTCAGGTATGCGCAATGTTTTCGAGGTCTTTCTTGAACTTGGCTTATGCCTTAGCCTAGTTGGCAGCCATTGTTGGGCATTTACAATTGTTGGCTCAGTGAATACCCTTGTAGTTGATGTATTGGATAACAACATCGGCACAATGATTGCCTCTGCTGGAACATGATCTGAATGAGTGGGAGGTAGTGTTGTATGATTATGCACATATGACTCAGATAGCAGATTGTTTCAATTGAAGGTAGGAATGGGCAAATTGTTTGCAGTTGGTACATTGGTTGGTTGGACGGCATACCATATATCAGTCAACCTTGTGAGTTGTGTTCTACTTGCACTCAAATGACTTGAATAAGTTTTGCTTCATTTTCAGAACAGAGACAAAACCATTATGGTTGGCAGTTTGTGTGGTCGAGTTTCAGGCTTTGTATCTGATTGTCATATGGTGGTAAGCTTCATATGATTTTAGTGCATTTCAATATCTTCTTTTAATAATTCTATTCCAGCTTAATATTCAAGAAACATAGTCATGTCACTGGAATGAACCATTATTCAGATTGAGGTTTCTGGCTTTTTGTGATGCTGCATTGTTATATCCACTAAATGAACTGGTTCATCAATAGCAATCTTCTGGGCTAGTACCAATTCCACCGGGAAGTTGTCTGCAGTCAGGAGGACAGAATTGTGTATAGAGTTTGGAAAAACATGATCAATATTGCGCAATAGATCTATATGGCAGTGTTTGATAGTGGGGTTGATATCAAGATCATGTTTTGATAGGTTGGTAGTACCTGGTTGATGGTTGTGTTGGGCAAAAACTGGTGTGTGTTGATTTGTGGTAAGAGGACGGGAATTCAGTATTATTTCATTCTCAACTGTTGGTGCGTAATTCTTTGTACCTGTGGAAGCAATTACTGACCAGAGTGTGGGTTTGGGCCAAGTTCCTTGTAGGACTGTTGGAGACAGTACATCTGGTGGTACTGGTGGTACATCTTTATTTGAAGTTTGGATTTGAACAAAATATTCAACTTGTTGTCCAACGGTTGCAATAGTATTGATGGCAATTCAGTGGGTGGTTTCAATTGAGACCAAGTGAGATGCCAGGATTCTGTTCCAGGCGGTGGGTCATTTTTGATCTTGAGAATATCTTTGTGACGTGGTTCAAGGATGGCTTTGACTACCTGATGAATTCTGTTTTCATTGTCATAGTTGGGATTCAGTAGATAGGTGGATGTGTTCTGAAAATCTTAATGTTCCGAAAAATTGTCATTAATGGAACATTCCTCATTGGCATCGGCATTCTCTGGAACATATCCAAGATGTTGGTCAGTGTTGTCAGAGTTTCCAATATGCTCTGGGTTGGTGGGTTGTTGAGGTGGGGTAAATAGTTGTGGTTGTGCAGAGAATATCATGGAATAGAGAGTACCAATACCTATGTGGGTATATGAACGTATAAATGGCGCATTCAGTGATGATTATTGTGTGGTAGCCTTCAGTTTACCAGAATGTCCCTTGCTGTCTTTCCTTCAATGTATTGATATGTTACCTGTGAGGTTGGTTGGTAATACACCTGGGGCATCGATTACAGAGACTGAGTCTGTACTGCGGTTTGGATCAAGGTGGATTCATTAAGCACTAAAAGTACCCGGTTGGGGTGGTAGTGGCATAGAGAAAGTCATTCAACACTTTTGATGTTTATAGGGTGCTAAATATGTTAAAGAAATGAATATTTTCTGGGTATTTTGAATAGATAAAAATCTGAGGTTTGAATGTTGATATAAGTGGCCTCAGTACTATCTATTCCCTGAAAGGGTTAGAGCTTCACCTCATTTGTCCTAGCAAGGTGTGTGGGCCTTGAACTACGGCCTTTGCCCACTCACAGCAGATTCAGAGACATCTGAAGGAACAAGAAAATATCTAGAAACCCTGCTATATGAAGGGGCTGTAAAACCACTGCAAGAAAGGAAGAGCAACTTGACTGTGGTGGACCCACCCAAAGACTCTGGAATTTAATGGTGGCCAAGTAGCCGTATGTTGTTGCCTACTCCTTGGTACGTCAGCTAAAACCCAGTGGCCATTGTGTTTCAAACACAGAGATATGCCAACGTCCGAAAATTTCAAGGCGTCGAAAATCAACTGTTGTGGAGATTATTTTGGCCCGATTCATTTGCACTTTCTGCAGGGTAGACCAGAGCATAGGTACACATTGCATTCGTGAGGGCATTTGAAAAAGTCAAAAATTCATTGAAAAAAGGGTGTATTCATACATGGGATATGTACTTCAAGAATATTTTTCCCAGACTGTTTGGGACTTGAAGGCAAGTGTGAATGGTTTGTTCTATACACTTCCAGAGCCGCTGAATCGAATGCCATTATCCGTTTGAAGTTTAAAATCGATTCCACTGTGATACAGGGGAAGGGTAGATATGACTATGTAACTTTTCCACGATTATGGGCCCGGACAGTCAGTGGCTTGTAGGCATGTCTTGAGAGTGTATCCTTCAGGCCTCTGGGGCCGCTCAATGGTATGCCGTTTTCTGATTCTCATATGCAGTTCATTGCACTGAGATACAGTGGGGGAAAGGGTGAATAAGCAACTTTTTTAGGATTTTGTGTAACTGATGCAAATGGTAAGCTTATTGGCTGAAATTACACCACATCAAGCGACAACCACACCAGCAAAACCGTTTTTCGAAAATAAGTCAACAACCAGCACAGCTATCGCCAAGCAGACACTTGCAATCGATTTCTAACCCCCAATTACCCCCCCAAAGATAGGGCATCTCTCTTCCAGGACCTTTATTGTTGCTGGGTGGAAAACTGGGCCTCTTACCCCTCTTTTTCCCCCCCCTGCAGCCCCCTGCAAAAGGGACCCCACCGATCATCTACACAACCAATTCTTATCCAATCGACTTCAAACTTTGGGAGCATCGAAAGCACATATAGACGAGGCTCAGGTTTTAATTTCAGACCAAAAGCTTAACATTTGCATTAGTTACACAAAATCTTCGAAAAGTCGCGTTTTTGCTCCTACCCCCCCTCTATCTCAGTGGAATCAACTCCAAATCAAAAACGGACAACGGCAATCGATTCAGCGGCCCAAGAAGCGCATAAAACGAACCATCTACACCTGCCTACAAGCCCCACACTGCCTGGGCCAAAAATCCTCGAAGTCAAAAACACAATTTCGAATTCCATCGTTATTCCACGAATTCTCATCCGTTCTTCACGCCCTTGAGAACACAGCTTGCACACACACACAGGTCTACTCTGCCGAAAACACAACTCAATCGGACAAACATTGACTTCACAAGAGTTGATTTTCATATTTTCTCATTTTCCCACCCCTCCCTTTTGAAACATATTGGCCACCGGGGCCCAGCAGACCTACCAGGGTGTAGGCGACAACGTCCGGCTACTTTGCCGCCATTGACCCCCTGAGTGTTTCGGTGGATCCTCCAGAGTTAAGTTGCACTTCCTTTCTTGCTGTGGATTTACAGCCCCATCACATAGCAGGCCTCATAGAGGTCTTCTTGTCGCTACAGGTGTCTCTGTATCTGCTGTGAGGAGGTAATAGGCTCTAGTACAAGGCTCCAACACCTTGCTAGGACAAAAGAGGTGAAGCTCTAACCCCCTCAGGGAATAGGTGGTACCAAGGCCACTTATATCAACATTGAACCGTCAGATTTATTACTATTCAAAAATTCTCAGAAAATATTTATATCTTTAACATATTTAGTACCCAGCAAACCCTTACAAGTCCTAAATGTCTGCCCCTATACCACCACCTCCTCAACCTGGCACTTCCAGTACTTATCTAATGCACCTTTACCCAAACCCCAGTTCAGACCCTCTTTCCGCAATTGATGCCCCAGCTGTATCACATACTACCCTTACGGGCAACATATCCAAATGAGGAAGGAGAGGCAACCAAGGGAGTTCTCGCCGACTGCCGGGTACCTCACCATACCCACCACTCAATGCCCCTCGTACACGTTCAAGCAACCGCATGGCCATTGGCAATGTCCATCCCACGACACCCTCTGAATAACTACAACCATCTTCCCCACCGCAACAACCAACCAACCAAGGCCATCTCGGAAACCCTGATGATGCAGATCTAGAACTTGAAGATGCCCCAAAGGATACTGAGGCCAATGACCAATGTTCTGACGATGATGAAGATAGGATTCATCAGGTATTCAAAGCCATCCTTGAACCACTCCACAAGGATATTCTCAAAATCAACAAACTTCTCACCACTCAAAACCGAAAACTGGCAACCCGCTTAGCCTCAATGGAAACCAAACACGAAATTGCCCTCAATACCATTGCAACCCTTTGACAACGAGTTGAATACCTTGTTCAAATCCAAGCTTCAAAGAAAGATGCACCACCAGTATCACCAGACCTGCTAACTCCAGCTGTCCCGGAAGGGACTTCCCCCAAACCCAGACTCTGGTCAGCAATTGCATCTGCATGCGCAAAGAAAGAGCCACCAAAAGATAACAATGGGCGTACTCTGAATCCCCATCCTCTCACCAAAAAACAACCCACAGTAGTGATTGCCCGACACAGTGATCAACCTGTACCTGCCGATCTTACAAAACTGCAGCTTGCCATCAACGCCACCCTCCGACGCTGCCATGCAGACCCTTTGGCCAATATTGGATATGTTTCTGCCAACTATAAGCACAATCTCGTCCTCCTGAATGCAGACGCCTGCCCTGTGGAATTGGTACTGGCCCACAAGGCTGCTATTGAAGAAACAGGTCGTTCAGTCGACACAACCGCACAAAATCTCAAAAAGCAAGATACTTGGATCCGAATGATGGTTCACTGCATTGACATTACAATGATTCCTGAATGTGAAACAGGAATGAAATTATTGAAAGAAGATATTGAGATGAACAATAATCATATCAAGCTTACCACTCTACCACAATCTCTTATGAAGCAAGAAACACGACCACACAAACAGGCAACCACCATGGTAATCGCCGTCCGTACTGAACCTGAAGCCAAACTAATTCAAGACCATGGAGTACAAGTAGCTGGCAGGACCCGCAAAGCCGACTGATATGTGGCATCCCCATCAACCGACCAATGTACTAACTACCATCAATATGGCCATTCCTACCTACGATGCAAACAATCAGCTATCTGCAATATATGTGCAGAACCTCACACCACCACCTCCCACTCATGCGGATCATGTCCTAGCATAGGCAAACAGTGTGTCCATGATGTTATCCAATGCATCAACTGCAAGGATAATCACTGGGCCAACGATTCTAAATGCACAACAATAACTGCCATACGTGCTGAGGTACGAGCCACGTTCATGAAAGACCACCCGACCATCACCCATGCCTAAACAACCTTCCTATTCACCCACCAAAATTCGAATTATACAACACAACTGCAACCGTTCCTCCTTAGTCATCAATACCTTTCTTGACTTTGGAGTTGGAACGGCCGACCTTCTGTTACTCCAAGAACCTGGATTCAACCCAGACAATACATTCATTACAACACACCCTGGATTTGAGCTACTGATACCACCTGAAAACTTAAGAAAAAACAATAGGACAATTGCCTATGTGGCCAAAAACAACCCATATATCAAATGCTCCCCACGTACCGACATCAGCCAGGATCCTGATATTCAAGTCCTTGAAATATCAACCCCCTCAATTGCACCAATCACAGTGTTCAATATTTACAATGAACAAGAAGGCGCATCTAATTTCTACACCATTCCAAGAAGCTTCACCAAAATCCCATTGCCTGAACGATGCAGTATTGCTGGTGAGATGAATGCCCATCATACATGGTGGAATTCACAAATCAAAACACCCACCGCGCCGACGAACTTGTTCAGATCATGGACACCAATAACTTTTCCCTGCTCAATGAACCAGACACCCCAACATACTACTACCGAAATGGCAAGGAACCTCTATTATCAACCTAGCCTTTACCTCACAAGCTATCCAGGACTCGGTTACAAATTGGGCCGTGGATGACAACGCATCAACTGGTTCAGACCATGCAACAATACATTTTGATATCTTGGTAGAATCTGAACTTGTTACCACTGACTCCAACACGATAAGATACAACGGGAATAAGTCAGATTCGCATTTATTCTCAAAAACTCTCAATACACTCTGCCATGCCTCACGAATGCTCTGGCAATACCTCCATGAACATCCAACCGAATCAAACCTTGACAAATCAGCCGAACTACTTCGAGATATGATTCTTGATGCAGTCAAGAAATCAACCCCAGTTCTCCAGCTTACAACACATTCAAAACGCTGGTGGACACCCCAACTCAAAATCTCCCGAACACAGATGAACCGTGCCCAGAAGCAGTGGAAGAAAACCGGCCTTGAAAGATATCACATCAAATTCAAAGATGTTCGAAACTATTATTTCCGAGATATCCGCACCTTCAAGAAAACAATGTGGATTGAATTTTCAGCAAATGCACAAGGCACAGATATATTTACCGCCCTCCATTATACCAAACCCAGGAAAACCCAACAGACACCACCCCTGTCATTCTCCAACACAACAGCTGTAACTTTTGAAGAAAAGACAGTATTATTCCGTTCTACCATGTTCCCACCCCCACCAGTAGCCCCCTCCCCAACTGATATCACCAATCGACCAACCCTGCCATGGGTTACATTTACCCCAACAAAAATCAAACAAGCAATTGTTACCTCTGCACCACCTAAAGCCGCGGGACCCGATGGGCTTCCCTTTTACTGCCTCCTGCAAGCATACGTAGCAGCCACCAACCAATTCAATATCCTCTTTGCTCTACTTGGAACCACTGGATATCACCCTACCAGTTGGCGACAAGCAACGACTGTGATTATACCCAAACCTGGGAAACCTGATCATTCAATACCTAAGGCCTACCGACCTGTTGCCGTGCTCAATTGCCTTGGGAAGATCCTTGAAAAGTTGATGGCAAACCGAACTGCATACATGGCTAAAGAATACAACCTGCTACACAAAGATCAAATAGGAGGACGAAGACAACGCTCTGCTATAGATGCTGCAATGGCACTTACACATGAAATTGAACAAGGAAAACATGCAAAGGAAATCACCACTGCCCTCTTTATGGATGTGAGTGGCGCATTCAACAATGTATCCAAAGACCGTCTCCTCCAAACTCTACGACAACTGGGCTACCCAACCGCAATTCAATTATGGGTTGACCACTTCCTATCCGACCGTACAACAGCACTCGTATTTGATGGACAAAAGGAAGACCTCAGGCCTGTCCGGACAGGAATCCCTGAGGGATCGCCTGCATCCCCAATTCTCTTCCTCCTCTATCTCAGTCCTCTCTTCTACGAACTTACAACCCATTACCCCAGCTCCTGGACTCCAAGCTACATTGATGATGTTGCAATTGTTGTTCAAAGCAAATCAAAAGCCTATAATGCAAGATGCCTCGAGGCGGCTGCACGGACAGCTTTCAAATGCACAGAAAACAATGCGGTATGATTTGATGACTCAAAGTCAGAAATGATGCACTTCCACAATAAACGAAATGGTGATACTTCCGATGACGAAAAGATCACCCTACCCAATGGCACTACCATTACCCCTGGCACAAAAGGCATTGGCCCAGATGTGGTAATGTGGATTGGTATTTGGTTTGACAGAAAAATCAACTTCAAACACCAAGTCATGCTGAAGGCGGCAAGTGGCAAAAGAGCCCTTGGAGCCCTCAAATCACTAGCCAATACCGAATCAGGACTAACCCCCAGTGCAGTCCGCCAACTATACAATGCGTGTGTTGTACCTGTCTGCGACTTTGGCGCTGCAGTCTGGTGGATGCACCAAGCAACATATCAACAGACATTCGAAACTGTTCAAAATATGGCACTTCGGTGCATCCTTGGAGCCTTCCGCACATCCCCATCAATAGCGCTACACAATGAAACAGCCCTGCCACCAGTCGCTGTTCGACATAATCACATGCTAAGAAATTATGCAATTCGACTACTTACGTTTTCCGAAATGCATCCAATCCGACAACGTTGTCCATTGACTTTCCCTCCATTTCATGAAACCCCAGAGTCTAGTAACACAACCAGACCCTGGATGTCGTGGGACAGTATGCAACAAAATAACCGCAAATTTGAAACACGTCTTATCCAACCTTATCAACCCTCAGTCCATGGATTTCCAACAGCTCGGAGATTGAAACCTATTCAACCACAGCCTGCCCACCAGGGATTGAAAGTAGATTCAAAACACAAATTGATCCTCGTTCAAAGAAAGAGGAAGCCAAAGCCCACGAAGCCCAGTATGCAATGCTGAAACAAGAGAGTGCAATATTGTGTGTTATTCAGATGGATCTATGTTGAACGAAAACAGTGGCGCAGAAACAGTAGTTGAAATAACAGGAGAAGATGTCATTTAAGCAACCTATCCAATGGGCCATCAACAGGAAGTTTATGATGCTGAATAACTTGGTATTCTTAAAGCTGCACAGAAATGCTTTCGGATCTGTCAATGAAATAACCTCACCAAAAGACATGTATGGATTGTCACAGACAATCAAGCTGCCATACGACGTCTCAATACTCTCAAACCCGCCCCTGGACAGTCCACAGCCCTGGCACTCTCCAACATCGCCAATAACCTCCATGCACTCAAAACTACTATCACAGTACAATGGGTTCCTGGCCATACAGATGTACCTGGAAACAAACTTGCCGATAAGTTGGCAAAAAAGTCCACTGTGGAAACACCACCTACCTACTAAAGCACCTCATTATCGTACAACAAGATGGTAACCCGATCATCAAAAATGCAGGAATGGGGGCATTGGTGGATGCGACATCCCGCAAAAGGAAAGAACTATATTGGAACATTCTGTACCAAACCAGACAATATTTTCAGAAGTGGCAACCGCCAGTTTGCATCTACTGTCACCCAACTACGAACTGGACATGGATACTTCCGCTGTTACCTATACAAAATACCAACCAATGCTGTTGACTCTCCTCACTGCCCATGTCGCTATGGAGGTCCCCAGTCACCGTAACATTTTGTACTAAGATGCCCTTTATTCCAACGCGAAAGACAAACAATGCGGAAAGAGATTGGAGGTGTACACACTCAATATCTCTGGAAGCATCTTCTTTATACCGTCAATGCAATGCAACCTTTGAAACATTTTCTGCACAACACACATATAGCTACTCGAAGATGGTAACTGGGCCAATTCCGTGATGATGAATACCTTGGGCAGGGTACCATCCGAATTGCAGGACAAGGAACTGTCAATGATAGGGTGGAGGAACATCGGAGTGAGAGTGGAGGGGATGATGGGGAGCATGATGATGAAATGGCAGGAGAAGCAGAGAGTTGAGAGGAGGATGAAATTTGAATGGGGAAGGGAGGAGGAGGGTAATCACCAGGGGGAGAACCCGCATGATATGCAGGACCAAGCCAAATAAGAGTGACAGATATTTTATTATTGTATGAAGCATGTTACAAACCGCTATAATATATTTGAAATCTCTTTGTATCTAGAGCAGGGGTGATAGGGGACTGCGGAGCGGTGCTACCTAGCAAGGGGTTTTTTGTTTTTCCTTTGTTCGGTTTCATTTGTTGTTCTTGTGCTTGGTTATTTGTTTGTACCTCACCGGCCATAGCCTACGGGCTGCATGCTGTATGATGAATAAATAAATAAATAAAAAAACTGCTAAATGCCTCTGCCTCTGGGCAAGCTGACTAAATCCCTGGACTCCAGTTCGGTCATACTTAGTCTCTCAGACAAAATTACACAAAAACACTAATATTAGAAACAGAAATGCAATGAATTCATGACTACCAGATTGAACCAAATGATATTTGAGATATCTTAATCTGCTACTTATTGGGCAGGTACTTCCCCACATCAGTAGCAGCGAAAAATTCTATTACCACTTGATTGTTCATTTCAATAGAAAACAGATCAGAGACAAATATATGTTGGCTGCTTCCTACTGTTCGGAATATGGGCTTTTGTACTACTTTCAAATGTTTGTTTCCAGTGTGTTTAAATTGGGTGAAGTGTCAAAAGAAATATTTTTGTATATATATGGTATTGTCTCCATATCATTGTGTCAAATTATTATTGTTGACTGTGCATGTTTCAATTTATATCAAATGTTAAAATGATTTAAATTCAAGCAGATATGCACTGAAATCAAATGAAAGAACATGTATAATATATTTTCAAATCCACTGTAATATAGAGCACTAGTACTAGTGAATTGACTCGATTCCCAAACAATCCCATATACATTCCAACAGACATATTGCTGAACTTGTGTCAATTGTACCTGACTGGCCGTGTCAAGGGTTAGTGGCTCGGTATTGTGGGTTCAGGGTTCGAGGTTCCAAGGGTTATAAGGACTGGAAGCTAGGTTCTGAAGCTATTAGCAAGCAGCTGGTAGCAACAGACCGAGGACTGTGTGCAAGTGACTCAATCCAGAATCACCCGATGTGAATGATGTAAAAGACAATGCTGATGAATTGTTTTATAGACGAGAAAACAGGTGAAGAAAGAAACTTATCCTGCGCTGAACTCATGGTTTAAATAATGTGATTCACTCGTTGCATAATACATTCGAACTCTTGCATGCTTTGTATACCATGTATACACAATTCTGTCGGTTCCCTGATTCAAAACTGGATTGCATTTTCGTCATGCTTGAGCCTCCATTCGATACCGGATGTCATTCTTGTGGTGTAGGAGGCTTCATTGGAACACTTGATTTCGTTCGGGTTGTACTTCAGTCTGCATTCGAAAGTTGAATTCATTCTCGTCATACTTTAGCCTTTATTCGATACTTGATTTCGTTCACGTGCTGTTTTAGCCTCCAATTGGAACTTGATTTGGTTCTTGTTTCGCTTAACCCTCCGTTTGTAACCTTATTATATTCTCGTTCGTACTTAAACCTTATACATCACTGACCTATTATCACTCCACCACCGATCGTCACTCAGCCCAACCATGACAGTATCCCCCCTCTGCAATGTCGAGTACCTATGAGGTTCACATCCTGCGCTTGCCAGGTTGTTCACTGTGAAAGTGGTCAATATCCTTCAGTTCATCAACATTGGTTGCGTGTTCCCAGCTGCGCTTGTCGTAGCCGGTTGATTTTGACACACACTGCAGCTAACTCTCGGACAGGCTGGAATTGTCTGTCCGCCTCACTTTGTACTCATCTTCTCAGTCCACTATTGCCAGTGGTGGTTGTTCTTGCTCTGGATGCGTAATAAGATGTTGAGTGGTTTTTTCGAAATATGATATCAGTTGGACATAGTGAGTGCGAAGCACATTGTGTAGTTTGTTTGGATAGGCGCAGTGGTCAATGACCTCAACGATTTCATACAGCCCTATGCGTTCCCAGTGGATTTGCCTGCTTGGTCGGGATGTTGATATGTTTCGTGCATCCAACTAAACTTTATCACCGACTTCCCATGATGTGCCGACACTTCAGAACATCTTGACCTGTTCGGATGGCACCACCTGGGCCGTTTTCATCTCCCCTCTAAGTGTGCGAAAAGTAATTCCATCAGTTGGGCCATATGCTGAACGTTGACTTCGTGAATGTCATGAGGATCTTTGATTGGGTGTTGATCAAAAGTCATTCGTGGTGAAAGCGGTAGTTGCCTAAAAGCCGGGAGCAATTAGTCTTTTCTGAGGTTCGATTGTTAGCTGCAAACTCAGCCAATCATAACCACCGGATGCAATCATCATGCTGGTAATTATCACAATCACAGAGATACTGTTCCATCTCTGCATTCACTGTTTCATTATGGCCCATGATCTGATAACATCATGCGGTTGACGATCTTTGTTTGATTGTCAATCTTTCGCCGTTGTGCTTCTAAAATTCCGAACAGCATTGCAGCCCTGCATTGGATACTATTTTTTCGGGTAGCCCGTGCAATCCGAACACATCTTCAATGTATATTTCTCAAAACTTCTTTCCATCTACTTTGTCAGTTCAGGGTGGCAGTTGTTGGATATTGGATAGCCAATCGACCACTACCCATACTGCGTTGAACCCTGTGCTTTCTGGTGGTCCGACAATTTAGTCCATGCTCATGTCGTTCAATTGTTACTCTGGACTTTGAACAGTTGTAAAATGCTCCGACTCTTTCTGTGTGTTGCCTTGCTCCACTGGCGATTGTGTCAATTTCGTATGTAGCTGTGCTCCTCCTTCCTCATCTGATTCCAGCAGTGATTTTTCCTTACCAGGTCATAGGTCATTGCATGTCCTGGATGTCCCACAATGGGAGAATAGCGGCACTGGTGGATATGCTTGAGAATTTGATTATGCATTGGTTGAGCTATTTGCAATACGAAGATTTTTAGTGACTGCTGGTATGTTCAGTGTACTTTGCTGCTGTCATGTGGGAAACAAGCACACACGTATGTCACCCAATTCGAATACACTTCGGGAATTGCTGAATTATCGGTGAGGTTAACTGTTTCTGCAAAGGCAACTATCAACGACTTGTATAATTCCCGGCTGAGGTTTTCTGTTTTTAGCACGATTTGCTGATTATTTTCTGCCACTCTCATCGGAGGAATATCTCCTGTCATTCTTGTATGTGCGTTGGGCTTCTATTCTTGTGTGCTTGGTCGATTGAAGATTTAAACTTGATATGGGGGAATGAGTCAGACCACCTTGTTTGGCTGCGATTCAATATTTTCGAAGTCATGAAGTATTCCACATTGTTGTGATCAGTTAGAATTCTAATTGCATGTGCTGAACCTTTGCACTCTGACCTGCACTATTCCAAACAGTCAACTATCACGCCTAGTTCATGATGGTACATTTTGTAGTTCTCTTTGGAAGGTGAATGTTTTTTTGAAATGAAGAACACTGGGTGTAGTATTCCATGATCATTGTACTGAGAAAAAACTGCTGCAGATACCTAGCTCAAAGCGTCAGTTTCTTCAACTCTTTCTGTTTCTTAATCAAAACCGGCTATCACTGGTGCTGCGGTGAAAGCTATCTTGAGTTCGTTGAATTCTTAATTCGGATCGGGTCCGCACTCAATGGATACGAGGTTTTTTGTAAGTATTGTTAGCGGTTGCACCACTCTGCTGCAATTCCCTGTGAATCGTCAGTAGAAGTTTGCGAAGCCTGACAAGGCTTGGATTTGGTTTAATTTCCATTGTGCTTCCCTGGTTTGGACTACTTAGACTTTCTCTGAATCCATTCTGATTCCATTTACTTTGTCAATCAACCCTGAATATTTAACATCTACCTTAGGAAACTCACATTGCCCTGGTTTCAGGTAGAGCCCCGCTTCCTCGAGTGATACCATTATTGCTTGGAAGTGCTTTTGATCATACTTGATATATTCTCTATAAATATGAATATCATCCAAAATGGTGATACAGAATATATCCAAAAAGTGGCAAAGTGTATTGTTGATGAATTCAATGAACGATGCTGTGGGGTTGGTAAGTCCTAAGGGCATAACCAGTAATTGAAAAAGTCTGTAGCCAGTCCTGCAAGGCGTTTTCTTTTCGTCCACATCATCGATTCAAATCATGTTGTATGCATCGCAGACATCTATCCTGGTATCATAGAAGTCCTTCAAAAATCATGGCAGGGTTTCTTGAATTCATGGCATGGGGTACCAGTTGGGCATTGTTTCTTCATTTAGGCCTCAGTGATCGACACAGAGTCCTAAGCCTCCTCCCAGGTTTGGAGTGACACGTGCTTGAGCTCAGCAAAGTGCTGAATACAACTGGTAACCCCTTTGGACAAGATCATAATTATTTATTCCTTTAAAACTTGTAGCTCTTCTTGAAATCCGCTGTGAATAGGTCCAAACAGCAGAGATAAGCGCTGCTGTAACTTCATCTTGATATGATGGGGTGGGTGCAGTGGTAGCATTGCAGCGATTATAAGGCTGAACAGGGATAAAAGCATGTGGTATTCCATGTGGATGACTTCTTTGAGGATCTTTTCTTGAAGATCTTTTATGCCGAGGGCTTGGTTGATTTTATAGAGCGTGATGGTGTAAACCTTGAGTTTCCCCTTTTTATTCTTCTCATTCAAGGTGTGATAGCTACTGAGCAGATATCCAATGGTGATATTTCCGGATCTGCTGTGGTTTCCAAATGATTGCCCCATACCCATATGCTCGAGTGGTGTTGATAGTGCTGTTGCCAGTAACTGCTTTTGTAGCCAATCATTCAGCTCTGGAATTTGACTGAAACATCGTGAGGTTGTAACTAGTGTTACCAACGGGTCCGGCATACCCGGCGGCGGTCCGGTTTAAAACCGGACCCAGAGCCCCAGGTCAGTACTGGAACCGCCATGAAACGGAACCGCCCAATCACATACGGTTGAACATGGACCGAACCGAAACCGGCCGGGTTTTGGTGGGTATTACCTACATCAGAGCCTCATTTTTCATCAGCCCCAATAATCACAGATTTTCTGCTTGAATTAAGTATTTGAGTTCTGATTTGATCGCGACATGTTATATATGTAGATTATAGAGAATTTGACGCTCTTTCACCGCCCGGTCTCCGGTGTGCGATACAATTAGTATACGTTGAGTCGCAGTGAAATTAAGCCGAAAATACGTCCAAAATCGACTGTTTTTCGCAGCGACTCAATGAATACTACTTGTATCACAAATTGGAAACCGGTACGTGAAAGAGCGTCAACTATTGCATAATCTACGTATATAACATGTTGCGATCCAATGAGAACTCAAATAATTAATAGGAGCGATAGTTTTTGAGAAGAAACCCGCCAAAACCTGGTGGGACTGGATAGGTTCTGGTTTGCAACCGCTTGTGATTGGGTGGTTTGGTTCCATGGGTAGTTCGGAACCGGAACCAACCTGGACCCGTAATTTTGAACTGTTGCTAACGCTAGTTCTAACCATGGCAATCGAAACACGATCAGATAATCCCCTGACTATATTACGATCACTGCAAATTGCTTATGTTGTAATCATATTGACATGTTCAACTGGGCAATGGTCATAATGGTTTCTGATTCGATGGGTCTTCAGTGGATAACCTCCAACTCTCCTAGCTCTGTTAATTCCTGCTCCTCTAACTGATGATGGCGAACCGAATATTTATCCACATATGATATGCCTGTGGCTCCACAATTGATTGGAGTGTGTGTATCCATTAATCTGTGTCCAATTTTTGGTGAACATTTCACCACCAGGTATTGGCTGTCTATTGAAGACTCCTGAATTTGCGCACTGCTAATTGAAAGCCGTGATGTTCCATAACAAGATTCAATAAATATAGACACAGAAGATTCGTGACTGGAGCAATAGCCATCCTCATTGCACCGGACTAGACTTTTTCCTGCTTGACTTCTTTTCCTGAATCTGCATCCATTTCATTTTTTGCTTTCTTAAAAGATATCACATCCACCTGTCCTGATACTGCTTTGAACTTTTTTTTAGGCAACTTGTTGCGATGTGCCTTGAATCCCCACTGTATGTAAATATACCTTCTACCATTCATCATACTCTTTCTTCCAATTTAATTTTCTTGCCTGTGACTGTGGCGCGGTCCATTCGGGCCAGCCCATGATATGCTGCCATGGTTCCTACTGGTTTTGTTTCTGTGGTTGATGGGGTGGATATGCTGTAGATTGTGGTTTCGGACTTTTTGTATCCCGCTGCCTATCATTCGTATTTGTTTTTAGCAGCTCAAGTTCGGATCTGTGTATTGCTCTGTGAGGACAGTTTGAAAATTTCAGTAAGGTCTTCTGGGCTGTTACAATATTGTAGTGAATATTGCAATTCTTCACATAAAACTAGACTTAGCATGTTCAGTGGGGCTGCATCATTCCAGTCAACATCCGGCATCCATGATTGAAATTCTGCGTAATACTAAGAAAATTTTCAATTTTTTTCTCAAAACTTAAGGAGTTCATGATTAGTTTAGGTTCATATCTCTTGATCTCCAAAGGCTAGCTGTGATACTTTCAACGGTTTATCCAACAATAGGAGGTCGAGCTTACCCATAATTCTGCTGAAGTATAGCTGGATCTGATTAAATGCCACGCCATGTAGCCAATTTGGTGCATATCACATCTTGGACTGCTCTTTGAAAAATTGTGTTGGTTCATCTGCAATTTTCATTACGAACTGTACTATCCATCCTGGCAGTGCTCTCCTATCTGTTCTCAGAATTCATTAATTTCGCTGGCTTTATGTCCCCAGATTCACCCACCATTACCAATATATCCTGCCAGTGCAAGCACTCCTTTGACCTGGTCCCGATATTTGTTTCTTTCTTCTCCACACATTCTTAACTGTTGCTCTGTTTCTTGTAATTTCTGTCTGAGGTTTTCCATCTCTTCTGGCACTCTGTTTTCTAATTGTAGTTTCAAGTTTCCTATTCTTTCTTGCAGAGCTCCGGGATTGCATTGTGAGAATGTTTCCTCTGTTGTCCTTCACTTCTGTTGAATAGGAAGCAGCTCCTGTTTCAGGTTGTTCTGTTCCGCATTGACTGTGATTCATTCTGCCAATATCTTTGATATTCACGCTTCTGTATCCTTTTCAAATCGCTGTTTCTTGAGCAACTGGTTTAACCTGCTACTGGTTGGTAACTGTGTAAGCGCGGTCAGTACTGTATTGATTGCTTGGATATGTTCCCGGAGGTGTTTTTGATGCATTGCCTCGGTTTTTGCGTGTAATATATTCTGCAATTTCAGCAGCAGTTCTCCAGTCAACGTCACATTGCTGGTTGTTCCTCAAGACTCTTCTGATATTTTGGCAGTTTTCAACTGGTGATTGGTGTAGGTATTTGTTGATTGTCCAGCCGAAGGTTTATACTACTGCAAGGACCGCGTCACAGATGTGCCTCCAGGTATCACTTCTCCTGTATATGAAATAGTTGTTACCACAAGGGATTTCCCACCAATAATCTTATTGGAATTCCAGCACATCAACGCCTGATCACAAATTGTTTATTCATCTTTTTTGTTGACTACATAACATTATTTAATTGGTTCGATATTGGCTTAACAAACACATAGTTGCTTGCCATTGAGTTATGTCCCAACCCAACGAAGATTCGAGGTCGATAATTCAAAGTAAGATGAGTATATAGTTTTGTTCCTGGATGTGATTGAAATCAGTATCCAATTGCTCCATACTGCAATTACAGGTAGATATCAAGACCAAATGCTGAATTACTCTCTAGTTACATTGGATTGTTGGGTTGCATAATCTTGGTTTCAATCCCTTTCTTCTTCTGAACTATAACAAAATTAGATGCAGTTGCAGGTCATTCCATCCTCGCTGATCTATTTAAATATTGCACCAGTTGCCGAACATGTCCGGATTGGCAGGAGCTCATGAGGTCATCAAAAACGATAAACAAATTTTTTGTCCAGTAGCATTGGATGACCAATCTGTTTTCGAAATTGCTTGCAGATTTAAAAAGTTTGCACAATGTGTTTCAAATACTATAACAATAATAAAAACCAACACATTGAGGATAATGGCACATATAACAAGAATATAACTCGTATAATCGATTTTAGACTTGATCTTTTGTCAAGCGTTCAGGGCTCAATATTGAGGGTTCAGGGTTGAAGGTACTCAACGTGAAAAGAATGGGAAGCCAGGTAGTCTAGATATCTAGGAGTCGTCTGTTGCTACGGCACAAGGACTGTATGTAAGTGACTCCATCCAGAATCACCGAGTGTGAAAGCAGTAGAAGCAGAAGCAAATTGCTTGTTTAATATACAAGAGAACCAGTGAAGAAAGGAACTTATCCTCTGCTGAACACATGGCATATATACAGCAATTCATTTATTTCCCAATACATTCGAACTTCTGCTTTCTTTGTATACTGTTCAAGTTCAATTCCAGTCTATGCCTCATTCGGAACTTGATTTTGTTCTTGTCATGTTTTACACTCGGTGCAAAGCCTGATCTTATTGTTGTCGTGCTTTAGCATTGATTTGAAAATTGATTCAGTCGACCTTGTACTTGATCCTGTATTGGAACCTTGATTTTATTCTCGTTGTACTTTAACATTCATTCGAAACTTGATTTCAATCTAGTCAGACTCTACACTCCATTCGAAACTTGATTTGGTTCTCACTGAGCTTTGGCCTCTGTTCAAAATCAAATTTCATTTTCATTGTACTTTAACCATTCATATTACTCACCAATCATCACTCCACCACAAATTATCACTCAGCACAACCGTAACAGTTGGTGCTTTTATACTACTCATTGAATTAGATCTCCTTTTCTTGGGCCTACCCATCTGCGTCTCATTATACTACTTGCAGCAAATATGGCCCATCCTCAATCTTGTTACTATCAATATTTCTTCCTTCATTTTTCTGATTCTGTTTCCCAACGTGGAATATATCCGTTCTTGTATTTTACTCGTTCGATAGCCTGTTCAGGACAAATCGACATTGTCATCAGCCTCTTTATCTCAAAACAGTGTCAACATCTCAAGGCTCCTGCATCCAGGAGTTATGAAAATACCTTAATATAAAGATTTTCATTATTAAGAGATTGGCTTACAGCCAATAGCAGAGTAATATTAACTAAACAGAGGTATTGCTATTGCAACCAAATGACTGTTCAGAAGCACAGAACTACACAAGTATTGATACTGCAGTAGATTGAATATTTTTGTATATAACAAAACATGTAAGGTGCAAAACAATCCTCTTGTAATCTATCCCCTTTATATAAAACAATAGCAACCATTGTCACTTAAACTCACTAATTTCAAAATTTATTCAAAATCCACTCCATTATGTATACCATCTATATTCATTCAAAGCTTATACCATTCTTATCTCCTAACAATTGTCAGTAACCTGTTTCTAACTACTGTATACTTGGTCTATATTTCTATATACCTGTGTTCTTACATGCAAACCTGCTTAATATTCTTGCTATATATATCTCAGTGACATTCCCAATCAGTACAACTATGCTTCACCAATTATTATTTAATTATTGATTCTCATTTCACCCAACTGTGATATAGAGAGTAGTCTGTTCTCAAATACAACTGATTTCAATTTAAGTTCTACTAATACCAAAGACTGTTGAATTGTGGTTCATTTACTAATACAAAATTGTAGGAATTGACATAGGATTGAATAAAATAATGTAGTATGTTGAACAAATATTGTTGGAAACCTACCCTATCATCAGACACCAACAAGCTGATGTAACCCCATAAAGGCATTGTATTAATAATGGGGCAAGTGGCTATGGATTACCATCTGGACAGCAAATGTCTATAGGATACCTCTACCATTTTCACCAACAATCAACAACCATTTACTTTATTGTCTTCAAATTCACAAAAAGGGTACTACTATATGCCAAAGAGAGTATAGGCATCCTTGAATACTAATTTCCAGATAGTTCTCCTCTAAAATTTTAACAAACAATCCACAACCATTGACTCAAGTGACTTATCATTCAAATGATGATACTACTATATGCCAAAGATGGTACAATCATTTTTGAATACTGATTTCAAGCTTGATTAACCATTCATTCCTAATTACCCTGCCCTCTTTACAAATCAGTCAATTGTTGAATTTAATATAAAATTCAAATAGTTGTACAAAATGTTTAACATTCAGTCATGATTACATTTTACTTGAGTACTAATAGCTATAAATACGGAAGCTTACTATTATGTTGTAAAAAGAAATGTGATTATTCAGTTTATTCCATTTAAACATTCAAATAGTGTTAGCAACGGTTTTCTGTTTCCTTGCTGCAGTTTTTGTTGGAATGGGAACTGTACTCAACCCATATTGTAATTAATTTTTGTTCTAATTATGGAATTGAGACTTTAGTTTGGATTCTCAAAATGTACTAAACCTGAAAAGTCACAAATTTCTGATTCCAAATACTAAACCGAATCCAAAGCCACTGAGTTTTGGCTGAGTTGCACCAGCACCAAATCCTTATTTTTTATCCACCCCAATGATGTCATATTTTCTGCTCATCTTATGTAATTGAGGTTTGATTTGATTACAACGTGTTGAATATATTGATCATACAGTTTTTGACGCTCTTTCGCCTAGCTTTTTCTGATTCGCAATCTGACTAGTATTTGTAGAGTCATTCTGAAAATATTTCCAAAATTGACATTTTATTGCAACAACTCAACAAATACCAATCTAGTTAGAAATTACAAAATGGAAGTAGACGAAGCATCAAATACTGCATAATCTATATATATAATATGATATGACGAAATTAGAATTCAATTACTTAATCGGCACAATTGTTTACAAGGTGGCACCAGCTGCAACTCAGTGGATTGGGTTAGGTTCCAGGGTTGAAACCAGAAATTGGTTTCATTTGTGATTTAGGACAGTTCCACAACTGGAACAAGGACCTTGGGTCTGGGTTTGGAACCTGCAATTGGTACTGGTTGGGCTTAAGCACTCCTCCGGAACAGGAACAGAATCAAACCAGGTATTTAGTTTCTTTGCACATTCTATTAACCATATCTTTATTTCCTTTTCACCATTGCAGTCAGATCAATAATCCTTTGCCACAGTTATACAGTACACTTGAGAGTTTTCTGTGAGAATAATATTGACTTAACAGTGGTACGATATTGACTTGAGATGAAATTTTTGTGATGACTTAAACCACATGAAAATTACTATTGTATTATAGTAGTTGATTCCAATAACAATTGGACAGCATGAATATATCGAGAGGGTAAAGAGAATCATTTGTTATAGAACAAGTATTTCAATAATATCAAATCTGAACAATATATCAAGACATTGATTAAATTTAAAAAACATTACCGGACTCCATATCAACTTTCAAAATATTCACCTGATTGAAACACTTGTTTGATATCAAATGCTCCAATCATGGTATTGTACATGTTTTTCTTTTTCGATAATGATTACATCAAGCCATTGTTTTAAAACATTCGATTTTACAATATTAGATTTTGTCATCTTGAATACTTGATTGAAAATTCTGTTATTAGACCATAGAATGATAGCACATGGCTGGCCAGAATCTGAAGTGTGATTTGCACATGCTCCCAAATGTTTTTGGGGATCTTGGTTGGTATCTAAGTTAGTGCTACAGTTTATACTACCAGTAAGAAATAGTTATTGATTCCAATTGGATTACTATAGTACTTCATTTAGGGGTCATTAGAGATTCACCATTGATACCTGTAGTTCATGATTTATTCACGGAATCAGGGTCATGTATAAACTGAAAATCTAAAGTTTGGAGTTAATAGAGTGACTAGTTGTTAAGATACAAGTAATGAAAATTTACGGATCGATACCCCCAATGGAGTCCGGGTCGTACCTCATGTACGTTACTTGATGGTTTCCAACAAAAAGAAGAGACTTCATTCCGGTTAACACTGGAACTACGGTACCGGATGATGAGCACGATCGTGAAGCATATCTGAAGAAACAAGTCCACGTGCAAGAGATGGAACATTTACCAGCTATTAAGGAGGTGGGTATGCTAACATGGAAAGTCTATGATATGAAGGAGGGAATGAACACGAGGTTCGATCAGGTGGACAACAGAATGGGAAGAATGGAGAAAATGCTGAAGCAGTTTCTCGAAGAGGCCGAGATAAGATACTGACAAAGGTTAATGAATATAATAGTAAGGACGACATTTGCCTTGTTGTACCTTGCGTTAGTGATGGTAAAGAGTTGACTGATACTTTGTTGTAATAGGAGAGGGCAGGCGAAATTAGTGGCAGTAGTGTTGCCGGCAAGTTTGAGTGAGCGAGACAAAGTTGGAGCGAGATTGCGCAAGATCAAAGTCAGTGGCATGCGTTGTAACAAGAGTTCATGAAACTGATGAAGGTCTAGATTGTAAATATTCAATATAAATAATAATTTAACAGCGTGTTTGTGGAGTTACAGTCGTGTTGTTGCGTGGTTATCGCCACGTCCTCGTCTCCACCACCAATGTACCATAACCTACCCCCCCGCAATGTCTTCGCACGACTACACTCCCCAAATCTTCTCCTACAAACTCGAGCGCTCCATAACCCAGTAACCGCCACAGCAACACATATACTCTCTTCAATCCCTACTCGACTTCAACTTTTCCCCCGAAGATCCCACGACATGTGCGAAGCCAGTTCTCTCCTGCTCTCCATCCTCCACCGCTACTCCTCAGCCCTTTCCTCTCCTGTTACCGCTTCCGCCGCGTCTTTCTCCGGCAAGCGGTTCCACACCGATATCATCATCCAGTACCTATGCGATCTCGCCCCCTCGGCTGTCGGCAAAGCAAACGTATCTAACAGATTCTTGCCATTCTAATATCCTTCCGATGAAGATCTAATATCCTTCCGATGAAGGCTACTGCGGGGGCACATCACTACTGCGAGAGTTTCTGCCGCGTGTGAGAAGAGGACCTTTGAATCCGCAGGAGATGTTTCCGAGGGTAGATGACTTTGCGCAAGCGCTGCTGGAGTGCTTTTTTGTTCCGTTTCTTGCTGAGGGGGAGAAGACGTCTGCACCGCCGTCAAGGGGGAGCCCATCATTCCTGAGTCGGTCACGCATCCCCTCCAAGCACGCTCAACCACGAACAGAACAGAACACCTACCCGATCTATGGAGCATGTGGTTGGCGAGAAATAACCACCACTGTATGGAGATGGGATCGATGGATATACACTCGACCAGTCACCGCAGATCGCAGCTCAGAATACTAGCAAGTTGGCAAGCTTTGAAGATTCTGTTCGTTGGGTGAAAGCAAGTACTGTCACTGCATCTATTGAACCGAGGCGAATCGCCGGGGGTTGGGTTGTCGGAATGCAACATGTTCATATAGCAGGTGTTGGAAATGTTTGATCCGGGAGTGCGACTACTTCTCGAAGGCGATCTCGTTGACAGTCTCCACAGCGCTATCACCCTGCAATCCGACCTACACCAAATGATCGGACAGTTGTTCTTGTTCAGCGGATTTCCGGTCCGCCTCTGCAACCCCGAACGCCGGCGCGCCTAAGGACAGTCAAAGTTTGACTGTCAGGCGGATGTAACTAATGCGGACATTTAGACCTAAGTGCGGATGTACATAGGTATCTTTCTAATTGGAGAAGCCCTAACAAACTGTTAGAACCAAGAAAAGGAAGGACTGTTGAGACCTGCTCATTCAAATTGATTCTCTAGATGCAGGTCCAAAGTGTGTGCATATATGCAAATAAGAATAAACTTTTACGAAGCAATTTTTACCGACTCACAGTTACATTCGCCGACGTTGAGAGATTTAGGGCTCAACCTTGAATTCATGACGTCTAGTCAACTTACTGCTAACAAACCATTATGTCCCACCACAATAGTTCTTTCTTTTAAATTCCTCATCATTCTTCCCCACCTACCAACACTCTACACAGCATACATCAATGGCAGGTATTATTCAAACATCACTGCCAGCTATATTCCAAGATATGGACACACAGAAAGAACCTGAACTGCTTGCAACTGAAACCAAGGAGTCGGACAGGGCTATGCTCGAGTCAAAATCTGTACTTGTGCTGCCTCATCCACCTGCACCAGCTGCAATTGAAGCCTCTACCTGGGAAACTATTATCGCTTTCCCTCTTGGTTGGATCAGTGAACCTCAACCAGCGGAGAAGTTTCCTACAGTTGAAGATGCAGTAAGGCATCTGCAAGCCTTTGCCTTCTTCAACGGCTTTGCTCTTGTCACTGCATCAGGCACAGCAGAACGCAAGTCCTATAAGAGTGTTCACCATCAAAAGCATCCACACAAATAACAATACCCGCAATATTTCAGATAATCCTGTCTCTACTAATGATTTTTTGGAATCAGGAGGAGTAGGAAATGATGGCAAGATACTACGGCTGCAAGAAGAAAAATTCAGAGGCTTTGAATACAAGTTCGAGGTTTTTATTATGCGGACAGCTATCCGTGGGACTGGTACCCAAGCAAGCTGTTGGACATTGAGTAAAACTTCTGATATGATTACACACTGCAAGCAAGCATTAATGGACAACAGCTGTAGTGAGATAACTAATTCTCTTCAGGTGTCACATACTGGGGATATAGCCATCTGCCCATTGCAAATCTATTTCGTTATGCTGAGCATGAAAAAGTCCCTGCAAGGGCTATGGAGATATGAGAGGAAGCAATTAAACACTGCAGTGCTGGAGTCAGTTTAACCAAGCACAGAAAAATTGCAGGCAGTAAAAGTGAGTACTTACCAGTGCCACCTAGCTCAACATCATGTTGAGTTGAAATGATACAATATATGTTGTAAATGCTGGCAATGGATCTTCCAGTAAACCGAAAGTGTTACTAGAATCTTCGAATCAAAAAGAACCCTGTCACTGGAGCTGAAGGTGCAGAATCATTTATTGATTGGCTACTTGATAGGTCAATAACCAACAGGTATCACTGGAGCAAAAGATGGGAAAATATTGGAATTGCTGGTACTTATCATTATCGCCTAGTTCAGATTATCTTTGCAAATGTAAAGAAAATTGCTCACACCAGATGATTCACATCCGACTATCTATTTTAAATTGAAGGAACATTTGGGACAAATGAATTGAAAAGGCCTTTGGTGATGATCATTAGAATTGATGACTGTATAAATACATTCAATGCTGGCTTCAGCTTTGTCCGTACAGAAGCTGCTGTTGATTTCCACTTTATGCTGGACAAATAATATCACTTGTTACGAGGGTGCATGTATGGTAGTAGATGCTGACTGATTCCCACCAACTGGCTGTCAGTATAGTCTGAGTTGGTTGATGAGGATCTGGGGGATGAAATGAAACTCGATTGTCATTCGTTCTAATCATTGGGGTCAATGAAGTTATACACGCATTTGCAGAGAACAGCCGCACTCTTAGAAGTCATAAGAATCCTGTAGAAAGTCTTCAGAGGACTTGTCAAAAGATGCTTGCAAGGGTAACTAGTCTGTCTCCGGACAGTGGATGTAATCATGCAGATGGTTTTGATAAAGGAGACATGATATCAAGACCCTGTATTGAGTATTGGTTTGACAATATTGATGGAGATAATAGGCATTACAGATATTAATGTCTTGACGAGTGTATTGGAACATATGTAATAGATATTCTTGAGGTAAAAACTTAATAATATTTCTGGTGGTTTTCCACTATTGTATTGTGACTGTGGATGGCTGTTAGAACTTGATCGTTTTTCAACCTGGAGGTTTATATGGTAATTTAAAAAGTAGCATTTCCATGTCACAGGTATATCAGTGAGACATGATAGTGCTTCTGTGTAAAATATGATGTTTGTATATAGTACAATCATAGTAACACTGGATCCAAAGATGTGGGTGTTTGCATGACAACTGCTAGTTGCGACAGAGCCGATCTCAGTAGATTGTTTCACTGAGTTGCATTTGACCACCTGTGTTTGTGTCAGCCCCTACCAGGGATCCCAAAGGTGATCCTGAATTCATGGTGACATTGCGGACGCACGTATTCGACCATTACTTGGTAATCGTTATCCTTTGTCTTTATGAGTGGAATAGTGATCAAAGATTCAATGAGCTGGTAACCCATACTTTGCCACAAACCTAGTGTCATGGTATCTGATACATGTTCTCCATATGGGGTACGCTTTCCCAGTTATTTCATTTCAAATGAAACAGAGCAGATGTTGGACAATCTACACCCGAATACCTACCATTTAGCTAGAATCAACTATCGTTGCGCAGTTAGCTTATCTTCTTTGAATATTTCACTGGAGAGATAGCAAAATCTCGCACTCTAAGATAATATTGTTTGTCCAACTATCTTGGGGAGCTGCATACAGGTCCAGGTATAGTTTTATCCCAGTATTAGTTGGATATGAAGTAATACTGGTCTGATTTGTAATGCGCAGCTGACCCTAAAGATTCCTGCAAGGCAGTTACTTGTGTTGGCAGTATGGTTTGGTGTGTCCCATGCCCGCGCCAGCATCCAAGGCACTTCTACTCAGTTACTGTCAGATTGAGTGGACGTATTGTCTCCGCATGGGTTAGCCAGCCCACTCTGCCAAGATGTGGTATTGATGTTTGGAATATTATGAGGATTTCACCTGGCTATGTTGAGCCTTCTGCTTACTCATTAGTAGACATGCTCAGGGGTGTATCATGGTGAGTTTGACACATGTCTTCATTGGTGAGCCTGTGAGACTAAGCCCAATGTATCTCATACACATGATAAGGGAAAACCCTTAACATTACCACCCTGCCAAGGTCTGGTGACCTCAATACAGTACTCCAATGTAAGAAGTGATCTTGCTTTACATACCACTCTGACGGTGTATACTATAGGTATACCTAATCTTTCATATATATAAAAAATCATTTTCCATAATTACAGGTGACCTCCACTCAAAAACAATGCAGTATGATTTTAACATGAATATTTTCATTTCCTCCTCTTTCGTACCTGGTGTTCCAATTTGTTTTTCCATCTCTTCTTCTACTATATCTCAAGATGTTTTTGAGAGTAATTGGTTAACAATTTGGAGGCTATTTTTTGACTGTGTTCATAGGACTCAAATGTGTTTTCATTGTGTGCATAGTTTTCTAACATTTCAACAAAAACATCCATTGGATTATTATTGTCTGTAGGTCCACTGTGGTTTATAGCTTCTGGAGTGCATTCTTCCTTATCCGCCTCCACTGGGTGAATGATTCTTTTGTTTTCATTCCATCCATATTGTTCTAGTAAGGATATGTGAAACGTGGAATGTATTTTCCAGGTATCCTGCAGCTTTAGTTGGCACCATCTGTTGTTGCTTCCCACTTTGATTATTCCAAAACATCCCTAAAGCTTATCTTTGAGTTTTCAACACTGTCCTTTTGTACAAATGCTTCTTCTGTCAAGCATTACCCAGTCATCGACTTTGTGCTGTATAGCCGGCTTTCTTATTTTATCGTAGTATTTTCCCATCTTCTTTCCAGATTGATCCAATTGACTATCTACATTTCAGTATATATCTGTCATGTAATGAGTGTATGGTTCTGAGACAGTGTAAATGAAATAGATTTCAGTAGGCCAATTGGTGGAAGGTTGGTAAGCTTAGTTGGCGTAAAATGGTGTCATCTTGGTGGTTGCATGTTTTGAATTATTGTGTGCGTACTCTGCCATTGTTAACATTTCAGACCAATTGTTCTGCTCATAGGTGCAATATGTGTATAGGAATTATTCGATAGTTTGTTTCACTCGTTACGTTTGACTCTCTGTGCATGAGTGGAACGCTGTTGACAAATGATGGTTGGTTTCCTAGAAACTTGTATAGGTCTGTGATAAGATTTCCAGTGAATACTCTGTCCCTATTTGATACTACATCCAAAGGTATTCTATGGTACTTCCAAACATTTTCCAGAAATAGTCTAGCTACTATTCCTGATTATTGTTTTGCCTATGGTATGAAATAAGCCATCTTGGTGAACATATCAACTACTACTAGTATATTTTTATTTCTGTTAGATTCTGGCAAGTCGGTAATAAAGCCTACCGATATGTACATACTGTGTGATCATGGTAGTTCGAGTGGGTGAAATAATCTCCATTTGACATGTTGTGGACTCATTGTACTTTGGCATATGTCGCAGTTGTAATAATAGGCCCAAAATTTTTTTTTTTCCCTGAGGCCAGTTGATATTCCTGGTAATATGTTTCATCGTCTATTCGCTTCCAAAATGTACTGCTATCCTTGAGTTGTATTCTCGTTTTCATACTTCTTTCCTAACACCTTCCAATACATATCATCTTGTCTTCCAAATTATCATTCTGTCCTTATCTTTTCCTAATGTCTGATCTGTGTTTTTTCTTTGTTTTTCAATGTTCTTAGTATTTCCTGATATTGTGTATTTTTCTCTGCTTCTTCCTTCCATGGATTTTGTATTGATGGTATAAACTTCATTACTGAGAAACCAGTCCACACTATTTCTTCTTTGTCATCTTCAAAGCTCAGTACCCCTATGTTTGTCTAATATTGAAGTCCAGGTGATGGTTTGTTTTCTGTTGAAACCGTACCCCCCTCCTGAGCGATGAACTCCAGGCATCATGATAAAACATCTGCTCTGCCATTTTGTGCCCCTTTTTGATAGACTATTTTGAAGTGATATTGTTGCAGTATCTCGGCCCACCTGGTTTGTTGTTGATTGAATTGGATGGTCTCTTCGAAGTATTGTAAATTCATGTAGTCAGAGTGGATGACTGTTGAATAAATTGCTCCTTGTGAATTGCAAATCCATTGCTTCATTGCATACACATTGGCTAATCATTTCTTGTTGTTTATCCGATATTTCAGTTCAGCCACGGAAAAGACTTTGGATATGGAGGCTACAGGGTGTAGCTCGAATTTCTGAAATAAAAGTTCATCCATTGTATGATCTGATGCATCGGTCTCTATTATTGCAGGTCAATCTTCTTCATAATGTCCAATAATAGGGGTATTTTCTTGAGAAACAGTATACCTAATTTATTGTATTCTGCTGTCTGATCTTCTCTGAAAACCAAATTTTTTTCGCCTCCTTACCATGTATCTGTCATAGGGGTGACTATTACAGCATAACCTTTAATAGATCTTCTGTACAAGTTCCAGAGTGGCAATATGATCTGGACTTCCTTCTGGGTTTTCGGCATTGGCCAACTGGTCATAGCTGGGCTTCCACTAGATGCCATTATGAATCCATTTGTGCTGCCCAGGAAACCTAGAAATTAGATATCATGTTGATTGAATTGACATTCGTTGATTTCGACTACCAATTCATTATGCTGGAGGACTTGTAGTATGTTTCTGACATATTCATAGTATTCCTCCTAGGTTCCTTTGGTGGTGATCATGACATTGTCGATATAGCAGACGATATCATTATCATCTTTTCCCACACATGGTTGTAAAATACTATTCATCCATGTTTGAAAAGTTGCCAGCACGTTTGTTGATCCAACGGTATTATTGTATATTCATAAGAACTGAATTTTGTTCTGAAAGCTGTTTTCCATTCGTAAGCTTTTGCAATTTGAATCAGGGCATATCCTGATTTCATATTGAACTTGGTTATATAGATAGCTCCATTCATTCTGATTTTTAGTTTGTCAATTAATGTCAGGGGTGTGGAATTTTTCATTGTTAAATCATTAAAATGTTGATAATTGACACCATGGTGCAAGCCGCAGCCATTGGACTTCGGTACGTATAGAATAGGGCTACCCACTTGTCCCTGAGATTTTTGTATATTTTTTTTTCTTTTATCATTTTGAGAATATATTCCCGCAGTTATCTTTCTTCCTCTTTTGATTGTTGAAAAATAGGTTCAACATTTACTTGAGCATCTTTTGTTTTTCAATTGATTTCATGATTATGAGGTCCATGCTTGGCTAGTTGGGTCACACAAGAGTTGCTACATGTGACATTGCGGTGGTAGTTTTTTATCTAGTTGTTTAGCCGCATTGATCATCACTGATCAAATGACGATTGCATCATTGAGGAACATGACTTTGTCATCGTAAGTGATTTCCCATGTTGCAAGCTGTTTGCCATGTATATAGCATTCGTTTCCACATTCCGTAAAATGACGATTACTGTGGGGTGTTCCTTGTGCTTTCTGTTTGTCCAGATACCATGCTGGCATTAAAGCATCATAACCAGTGGCATTTTGACGACTTTGAAAGTCACAAGTGATCGATCGTTTCCGAATGCTAATTCTATTGGGATATTGTACACACCAGCAAGACTTATGTGATTTCTTCCAAAATCGGTTGCTCTGATTTGATGTCTCCTTTGTACCACAGGTATTTGAAATACTTTTGCACATTACAGTATCATTGTAAATGATGTGGATCCTAGATCCAGCATTGCAAGAACCGGGAATTGCGTACTTACTCCTGTGTCATCTTCAAAGTGTACAAAAATTTTTTAAATTGGTCCCACCCTGATAGTTGTTCGTGGAATCTTATGCAATTTCTTGACTGGGTATAACATAAATTCGATATTTGTATCTTGTTGGGTGCTCGGGGCTTCAATTTCCGTAATGTGTTGGGTGTGTTTTGTAGCAATCCATTTGTGAATGGCTGGGCCGTAACTGGTCCTTGTTAGTGGATGGGGGTCTTCAAATTGTTCTTAAATGTGCGACTACCGTCCACCGAAGTCACCACTCCTGGAAGCCTCATGGTTGCGACTGGATACCATATAATGGCTTTCTTCCGCCAAATCTGTTCATTCTTGATCGTATTCATTCGGCACTCCTTGGTCCGTATTTACTTTTACTTCTTTCATCAGATGAGCCTGCCTATTTGTTCCACCCAGTTTCCATAATATCTTTGCTACTATCGTACATTGGTAACTCTGCATCTGACATCTGTATTGCTGTCTCTTTGTCTTGATCACTTGTTATTTCGTAGTTGTCGATCGAGTCATCTTCTATCTGCTTGCAACCTCCTACTTTCAATTGTTGGTACGTTTCAGGTCTCCCGAAATCCGCTGTTCCATTTGCAATTTGGACAGTCTGCAAACATCTCATTGATCTGTTGGGTTATTTTCGGCCTGAAGGCCAAGTGCATCCCAAATACTCTGTTGCTTCCCTTCGTCTTTCGATCTCTCTTTTGGGACCCCCTTCTACCATCTGAATATTGGTCTTTCCTTCTAGGCTTGTAACACCTGGTGCCCCCTTCCTTGGTGTATGCTGAGCATTGGTCTGTGGTCCATTGTTCGCGAAATTGGTTGATTTTTTAATTACTGGTTTTATTTGAACTGACCCTGTTTCGGAGATTTGTCATGCAAACTTCGAGAGTTTGTTGATTATCACAAAATTCTTTTCCGTTGCTTGCCAGACTTCCACAATGTTTTCAAGATTCAGGATGATTCATCTCAGTTCGTTATCCGTTTTGTCTGCAGCATCAACAGTTTTTCATTGTGTGAAGATTAGAGGTGAGAGTCTTCTCATCAACATTGTTCGACAGGCTACCCCTGTAACTCTTATATGTTGATTCAAGGTTTGTTATACTGTTATTATATCTTCAATACTTTCGTCATATCGAACTGGCATGATTCCTTTCCATGCGGTTTCCTGCTGCAACCGATTTCTGAACCTGGTATAAGTTGGCACATGGAATACTGACCAGCTTCGTTCATACTGTCCTGCCATGGCTTCTGTTTCCCACTACGTGTGCCATGCCAATACGTGTCCGTCTAGACGTCCTCCGCAGTATTGTACTTAAATAGCTGGTATTGTGAACAAATGTGCTTGGTCTACGATTATATGTTTCCATACACATCCACCAGACATCACAGTCTTCCCTGCTCACTCCACTGAACTGTGGTGGATCTGATCATTTGAGACTGCAGTCCCGCTGATTGTTTGATGCTGGTGTTCGGGTCCATGATACTGATCTTTGTCTCCTAGAGCCTGAATGCCTTGGCAGAGCTGACTGTGGTGGGTCTCCTCCACTGCCTCTTGGTGGTGGTTGATGTTCCCGAGTACCATTTGGTATTGACGCACCTCTATTTCCATTTGGTCCTGGTTCTGGATCTGGGCGTCCTGCGTCCGTTCCCCATCCTCCTCTGAGTGCTGCCCTAGGAGCCATATTTGAGTCCATTATTGGAGAAACACATTTGTATCTCTGCTCTGTTCTCAGTTGCCATTGTTCTATTCATTCGACTCTATCTCGTTGTTTTGGTGTCATGGCTGAGAACTTTGCTGCGCCTATTGCAGCTGTTAGGCCAGTGTTCTGATAATCAATTGTGTTGATTCTCTCTGTTATAATTCGTAGATTTTCATAATCAGGTAAGTCCTTTTTTACCGAAATTTCCATATCCATCATCTGTTTTTGTATGATGTTATATGTAAGTGTTAAGAACAGCTGTGTTATTTTCATTTGAATTTATTCTTTTTCGCAAACTTCAATTCTTCCCCTGAGTTTTCCCCACACCTCCATTGCCCCAGGAATAATTTGATGAGATTGGTCCTGAATGGCGTCGATTCCCGTTCATGCTTCCCTAAGTACAAGCTCAATTGTCCATATTTGGTAGTGATGTCCTTCCATGACCTGAACTCCCAGAATTCTGTTGATCTCTACTTGCTGGGTGAGGATTGAACAGTCTCGTTGCTTGTCATGAAATTTCATCACAAAATCCTCTTTCTTGCAATTGGAGCAGTCAATATGGTTCTGTGTTTGGTGGTCTAGCCATGACACTTCCACCTGTACACTGTCCATCCTTTCAGCGTCTTCCAGGTGGGATAACTCCTGGTTGTGTAGCCGTGTCTGTTGGTAATGATTGTGTATTCTCTGAAATCATTCTGAGAAGGACCTGGTGCTGATACGATAGACTTGGTGACTGCTGTGGACACAGGTGCCAATTGTTCCACTCCGAAGGTTAGTTGGCATCTGGGAGTCACTATTATGTGATTGCTGGAATGGATATGTGTATGGTTCGGATCAATTTGCTCCGTTTAATGCTGTGACTACTAAGTGTTGGATGTGATGGCAGCTTATACACTTATTGTTGCAATATTTTGTCAGTGCTCCAGATAACAATATTTCAAGGTGTAACTTGTGTCCTTGTTGCAGATTTTGGCAGCACAGCAAGCTGCAATTTCGTACAGTTCACAACTCATCAACTTGTATTTCAGATAATGTCTGAAATATTATATTGTTCGAGGGGTGCTTCTGCGGCAGTAGATGCTGACCAATATTGACATACTTGCTGTCGGTATAGTCGGAGTTTGATGACGAAAACATAGTGGAAAACATGAATCTCAATAGTGATTTGTCCTATTCATTGTTGTAGGTGACTGTATACAGGTATTGGCAAAATATGGCCACTATCTTAGATGTGGTTGGAGTCCTGTGGGAAGTCATCCGGATGACTTGTTCAAATGTACTTGTGAGGGTAACTGACCTGTCTCCAGCAAGTGGATGTAATCATGTTCAAGATTTTATGAAGCAGGAAGGGTATCAAGATTGTGTATTGAGTGTTGGTTCGACGGTATTGGTGGAGGTAATAGATGCTATACATATGAACATCTTCATGAGTGTATTGAATCATATGCAATAGATTTTCTTAATATTCAAACGTAATAATATTTGAGGTGGTTTTCCACCGTTGTATTCTGACTGTGAATTTCTGCTTGAGCTTGATGGTTTTTGAACCTGGAGGTTTATATGGTCTTTTATAGGTGAGTATTTCTGTGTCACAGGTATATCTGTGAGGTATGACGGAACTTCTCTGTATAATTTGATACCTGTATATAGTACTATCTCGGTAACACTTAATCCCCTGAAGTTGGTGTTCACATGACAACCGATGGTTGGGACAGAGCTGCGATCCGCAGTTAGTTGCGCAGAGTACCATTTGACAATGTTTGTTTGTTTGTTTGTAATCATACTGTATTCGGCCGCTTGCGGCCATGACATATAACCTAGTCCTAAGCACTTCCATGACAAAAAGCCACTTCCAAGTCGTACTTCCTGATCTCCTTCTCCCCATTTCCGCCAAACAAAAGGAAAAGATAAAGAAAAACTTTTATCACCAGCCTCTTTCCACCCTCCTCTGCCTCTCTCAGCGTCCCCTCCCTATTCATCTCCACTGCTACTTCCACCCTCCTCTACCTCTGCATCATCATCCCCTTCCCTCACCCTCTCCCCGTTACTCTTCCACGTCTGTGTCAGCTAGAAACTCTAACACTGGCTTGACGGCTTCGTCTGTATCAAACACCTGAGACATTGGCACCTTCGTCCTCCCTTCCTTCCACTTGCACTTCACTTTCAGCTTCTCCCAAAGGGCGTCCTGCTGTCTCTTCCACTTTTTGCACCACTTAAAAAGGTGGTCTCTCGTCTGTTTCTTGTGTTGGCACCACCAGCACTCTTGGTTCTGTTTCTTTTTGATTCTTTCTAAGTAAACCGCCGTGAGTCCATGACCCACCTTCAACTGCAGATACCTTGATGCAATCGACTTTCTCGCGGCACTCGCCTCTACTGCCATTTTTCTCTTTCTATTCATTCTGTAGACAGCCTTCTTGTTGAGTTTCGCTTTCCACCATGCTTCGGTCTCCGTCCACTTCGCCTGCGTAACCCTTCTCTGGATATTCGCGAGTGACATTCCTTTGTATCTTTCGGCAATTGCTTTGACCCTTCCCTGCTCCAGGGCTCCCGCTTTCGCTTCTTCGTCTGCTTTTTCATTTCCTTCCACCCCTTCATGGGACGGTACCCATCTGTACACCACCTGGATACACATTGCGAAGAGTTTGTTGTTATGTTCGACCGTTTTTATGGCGACTCTCTGTCCTGGGCCCGGCTTTGTGTGCTGGACTCTTTTTATCGCTGTGGTTGAGTCGGAAAAGATCGTAACCTTTGTAACCTCCTCGTAGTCTGATCTGACCGCCGCCATTCTTACTGCTTCCGAGATGGCGTAGCACTCCGCATCGAACACTTCTTTCTCTTTCCCCAGGTGGTATCTTTCGCTCTCCCATTCTCCATCTTCTTGTTCTTTCCACACCACCGCACAGCCTACTCTTCCATCGTCGAGCTTTGACCCATCTGTCCAATAGACAAGCCCATCACTAATGACATTCGCTTCCTTCAAGGCCTGTTTCTTTTCGGATATAATTACTTTCGCTTCAGCTTTGACTTCATATTCCAGTAAAGTGTTCCGTTCCACTCTTCCCTTTATATCGAGGCATTTTCTCAATCTCTTTGCCAAATTGCTCTCTCCTTCCATAATGTGTCCTCCCCCATGACCATCTGGCATTTCGATTAGTCGTTTTGCGAATCGTCTTCGTCTGTTGTTGAGCAGCGATATCGCCGGCCTGAACCCCGCCTCCTTGATAAGGGGGACTATTGGTGTTGTTCGGAACATTCCCGTCGTGCGTCTTGCTGATTCATTGACCAGTTTCTGCAGGTCCTGTTCCCTTCCTGTTTGATTGTCCCACCATAGTTCTGACCCGTACAGGGCTATTGACTGAACCGCGGCCGTTTGGACTTTTCTGGCATTCGCTGGGTTAAGACCGTACCTTCCGGTTATGTTCCTGACCCTGCCTTGTGCCTTTCTTGCTTTCGCCATGACTATTTCGTGGTGGTGTTGGAACTGTAGCTTCCGATCCAGTTGTATTCCAAGCCACTTTGTCGGTTTCGTATCAAACGCGATTCTATTCTCTCCGATCCTGATCTTTTGCTTGACTTTGGCTCCTTGATGATTGCGTTTCTTAGAAACAAGTATCGCTTCTGTTTTGCCGATGTCGAACTCCACGGCTTTTTCTTCGGCCCACCTGCTTGCTCTGCTTGCACACTTCTGCATCTTCTGTATGCATTGGGCGACATCATTCCCTTCCACTACCCAGGCCACGTCATCGACGAACGAGAGGGCTAACGTGTCTTCCACGCTCAGTTCCGTTTTTCCAAAAAGTTCTGAAACATATATGACGAATAGAATGGGTGAAACAGGTGATCCTTGGGGGACTCCCGTGGTGACCTCCATAACTTCTCCCTCTCTACCGTCCATTCTCATAATTACTTTCCTGTCCGACATGAAACTTTCCACCCATCGACACACATCTGCTTCAAATCCCATGTCTTCCAGTCTCTTGATGAGGTTTCCCTTTGCCACACTTGGGAAAGCTCCCTTCACATCCATCAACAACGCCGCAGCGATTTTCTTCTTTCCCCAAGCTTGCTCTGCCTTCTGCATCATCCTCCCCACTGCGTCCATTGCAGATCTCCTTCTTCTGCATCCGTACTGGCCATCGTGAAGACGTTGTATTCCTTCGCACACTTCTGCGATTTTTGTTGCCACCACCTTCTCGATGACCTTTCCTAAGCAATTTTGGAGTGCAATAACCCTGTAGGCCTTGGCCAAGTGGTAGTTTGATTTTCCTGGTTTGGGTATAACCACTCCGGTTGCTGACTTCCATTCCTTCGGATGGTGTCCAAGTCGTATTGCTGTTTGAACCAAGGCGACTACTCTCTCCTCGTCCCATCCCCACAAAAGTCTGATCGCCTTAAAATTTGGTCTGTCTGGTCCGGCTGCCTTCTTGGTGCTTTGCTCGAAGATTGCTGCGCGAACCTCTTCCTTTTGAATTTCCAGATAGGTGAAGCCTCCGTCTTTCTGTGCTTCATGAATGATCCCTTCCAACGGCTTCGGAAATCCCACCTGTTTTATCAGTTCTGCCTTTTCTTCCCAAGAGGTGACACTCTCTCCTCTCTCATTTATCAAGGCCTTAACCGTCTCTTCTCCTTTCTGACCTGTGTACCTCAGTGCTCTCCACACCTGTTCGTCTTCCGCCTCTTGCAAAACGGTGTTCCACATGTTCCTCTTTTCCGCCCATACTGTTCTTCGAAGATCTTTTCTTGCCTCCCTCACCTTGGATTCGTTTGATCTTCCTGCTCGTCTTTCTCTCTTTCTGGACCCTAATATCCTCCTCTTTTCTTTGATGGTTTGGTTCCACCATCTTTTTGATCTCGCACATACTCTCAGTTTCCTGGCTTTCCGATTCAGCACTTCAACTAGAACTTCTCTAACTTTGATCGCTTCCTCTTCCAGCTCCGGTATCGTGCTCTCTTCTGATAAGATTTCTCTCCCTTCCATCAGCTCTTTCCACATCTCTTTTGCTTCCTTTAGATCCTTCTCTTCCATCTTGTCTATATTCCATCCCGTTACTTTACTGCTGGTTCCGCTCTCCTGAAGATCCTTCCCCACCAAACCTGGATCATCATGTGATCAGACAGCGTTGCGTCGTAGTTGTCTGTGAGTGTTTCAACCATGAGGTCATTACACACTTCTCCTTTTGCTAGGGTGACGTCAATTATTGACCCTATTATACTGCCATCCCTTGTGGTGTAGCATGTGTTTTCGTCGTCGTTCATGACCTGCAGCTCGTAATCTTGAATCAGGCCTTCGAGGAAGGTCGCGTCTCTTCGTTGAGTGCATCTGTCATTCCATTCTTTGCTGTGTGCATTCCAGTCTCCACACAACACGACGTTTCTTGCTTTGATTATCTCTCTCCAGTTCGCCGACCTCGCTGGCCTTGTCGTTGACCTGGTGTTGTTTTCTTGGTAGAGTTGGTCGTAAACGTTGACCAGTCTGACTTTTTGTTTTCGCTCGTCGGTGATGTCGAAGACCTGGACGTCTCCTTCCCCTCCCAGGCCTGTCACTTCATCAATCACAACCCTGGTGTCCACCCTGATTGCCGTCATTGTTCTTTGTCCTCTAACGAACTTGTATCCCGGGTGGCTGGTTCGATACTCATCCCCTCGTCCTTGATACGCCTCTTGCATTACCACCAAGTCAGCCCCCCTTTCTATTCCCTTCTCAACCGCCAACAAAGTCCCCTCTCTACTCCTCGCACAATTTTGCTGTAGGACTTTCACCATTGGGATTCTGTGATCGGCTTTTCTGGTGCTGACTGCGTGGCCGGTACTTGCACCTCAACTTCTTTTCCTTTTCCTTTATCAACGGATAGCTCTTCTCCGACTTTTTTTTCTGCTTCGTTTGTGCTGGCTGCTCCGTCTTCTCTGACCTCCTTTTCTTCTTCTCGCTTTTGTTGATCCGTCACTTCCTTCGTCCTGATCCGACTTCGATCTTTCCAGCTGGTTCGTTCTTCTCGAGCCTTGGCGACGGCTTCTCGTTTTTTGGGGCATTCATTACTCTTGGCGATATGTGCTCCCTTGCTGTTTGCGCACTTGTTGTCGTTATGGTTGCAGTTCTGACCCTTTTTGGCTTTGCACCCGACGACGTCGCACTGATGTTCCTCTGTCTTGTGGACTCCTGCGCACAGCATGCATCTGACCATCCCCAACCTTCCGCACTTCGAAACATGGTGTCCCCATCCACAGCAGCTTTCGCAAAAGGTGTCTGGGCCTGCATTGACATAACGCTCTACTTCGTGCCATATCCCTGCTGCCCTCAATCCCTTCTCCAAGCATCTCTGGGCCTTCTTCTTCCCCTTGATAGCGAATACCACCGACGATGCCTGTTTCTCTCCATTTCTTTTCTTTTCTTTGATGTCCGCCACTCTTCCGATCCATCTTATCATCATGGGAACAATAACTCCTTCATTTTCGGCGTGGATTACTTCTCTTAGCTTTTCCAGTCCTCCCGACCTCTTTGCCATATACTGGTCGAAGTTGATTCTGTGCATTTTTACCCTCTCCCAGGTTTCATTCATTTCTATGTCGATGATGCCTGGGTCCACATTTCTCGCCGCTGTGACGATAATTTCCCTAAACACGATTAACATGTGTGCTGATGCGTTCTCCTCAGCCAACGCTGTGATGGATCCACTCATATTCGTCGTAATTCCCGTCATTCTGATATGTGCTGGGACCTGTCGAGCCCAGAGCGATCTATTAACTTTGGATACGATTTCTGTGTCTTTCTTCAAGGAGACCGGGAGGCAATTGTTTCTCCTAAACGTGACTCTCCTATTCTCCAGCGTATTTTTGTTAGTGGGTATGGGTTCCAGGCCACTCACCTCCTTCTTTTCTTCTTTCTTCTCCTTCTTTCTTCCTACTACCTGGAATCCCGCCTCATCCTTCTTGTTTTGTCCTGCTCCCGACGCCGCCAACTTTTCCGCGTAGGTCGCCTTTCTAACTTCTGATTTCTTCGCCTGCTGTTGCTGTGGTGGTGTCGGTGCTTTGGGCGGCTCTTTCCCTCCCTTGGCTCCCCCCTCCTTCTTCTGTTCAGCCTTCGGTCCCTTGGGGGCGTTTTCCGGTGCCTTGCTTCCCTGGGCTTTCGGTGGTGCGATTAGCGTAGGTTTCGCTTTTCCTTTGAGCTGAATTAATCTTGGTACCGCCGGTGGTGCCGGTGCCTGTGCCTTTGCCGTTGAGTTCCCAAGTGTCACTGGCTCTGGCTCCGTTCCTCCTGGCATAATCGTTGGGGCATGTTTTGAATTCTCCAAGCCCTGTCCATCAATTTCCATTTCCAGGGCCGCCTCCACCTGCTCTTCCACCCTGGCCCTCTGTTCTTCGCTTACTTCGATTTCCATATCTGTGATTCCTAGGGTTTTCTGCACTTGCCTGCGAATCAATTTCTTCTCTTCTTTTGTTTCTTCTTTCTTTTCGTCCATCTCTTTCTGCTTTGCTTCGAAAAAACTGCACATCCTGCCACAAAGCATGTCTGCCATCTGATTCATTTTCTTCTCATCAGGCACTTCTTCTTCTTTTTTGATCATCTCGCAGAACACAAGGATTCGATTGAGCTTGTCATTCATTTCCTGCATCTGCCCCTTTGTTTCGATATACCTGGCGTCCATCGCCATTTTCCAGCTCGACATTACCATCCTATGCTCCTTGGCTCTGCCTTCTTCCTCTGTTCTCAGTACCGCCCAATCTCTGAGCGCCCCCACTCGGCTTTTTCTCCTTCTGCCAATTGGATCGCCTTGTCATGCCATTCTCTGATATTGTCGACTTTGCCGATCAATTCTTCGATCTTCTCTTCTGTTCGTGATTAGACTGATCTCCCCACTGACTGTGCCAATTGGGGCCTGCTCTCGGCTTGCGTGGCGTGGTGGGAAACCTCATTGGTTGTCTTGGCTTGACACTTGCCTTTCTCTCATAGGCTAGCGTGGTTGGTGACTTCATTTCTTCGTCACTTTCGTTCTCGTCACTTTCGTTGTCCCAATCGTCGCCCTCCGTGTTCCGATTTTTCAGGGTCAAATCCATTCCCCCCTCTAGCTGGGTTTCCACCACTTTGCTGGAGGACGAGGCTTGCTGAAACCTTTGTGCCAGGGCACCCCTAGTTTGTTCCGAGTGGGCTCCAAGGTTTCCCATCGGAGTGCCAGGGATGATTCCGAGACGAGGCTTCTGCCTGGGAGTGCTTTCGATGGAGGAGAGAGGCGAGAGGTCGGTCTCTGACTCTGACATTTCCTGATCGTCAACTTTTTCAACCTCTGCCGCCATCCTCACCGTGGATGGTTCTAGGTGGATTTCCGCGTATTCCATGTAGGAACTTGGCATCGTTCCTGGCATGCTGGGCGTGTCGTAGATGTGTCTCGTATCTCCAAGTGCCCTGTCTTGGGACGGATTTTCGTAATTGTTAATCTGGCTATCCTGAGAGGGCATGCTTGCAGTGATAACGTGTAAGTTGGGGGGAATTGGGAGATTCATAATTTCATCTCCATCATAGGGTTGATAAGTGGGAACTTGAGTAGGAAAGGACCCATAATCGGTAGACGCTTGCGAGGCCTGGGAGGCATTAAGATTCCCAGGAAAAGACATGTTTTTTGGCGCTTCTAAGGACTATTCTAGCAGAATAGCTGAACTCCGAAGCCTAAGAGTTCTGAAGATAATCAATTTGATTGGATGAAAGGTGGCTTGGCGAAACCAAACGGAGGTGTGGGTGGTTGTCGGAGGTGTAATTCCATTTGACAATGTGTGGTTATGTAAGCCCCTAACCGGCATCTCAAAGGTAATCCAGCGTTCATGGTGATGTTGCTGATCCACATATCGACCCATTGCTTCGTATTAGTCATTTGTTGTCTTTTCGAATGGAATAGTGACCAAAGATTCAATCAGCTGCCAACCCATAATTTTCCACATACCAAGTGTCATTGTGTATTATTCTTGTTCATCCTAGATGGTGTGATTTCTCAGATATTTATATTGTAATTACCACAGACCTGGGGTTCGTCAATCTAGACCTGATCACTGTTCTTTTAGGTAGAACCAACTACCAGGGTGCAGTTAGCCTATTTTCTTTGAATATTTCACTTGAGAGATAGCAAAGTCCTGCATACTAGGAATATATGGTGTGTCCAACTATCTCTGGGAGCAGTGTACAGGTCCGATTATAGTTGTATTCCAGTATTAGTTTGATATGATATAACACTGGTCTGATTGGTAATGTACAGCTGACTAAAGGTCCCTTGTGGGCTGTTACTTGCTTCGGCAGTATGGTTTGGTGTGTCCCATGCCCTAGCCAGCACCAGAGGCACATTTCGTCAGTTACTGGCTGATCGAGTGTGCCTATTGTGTCCATATGGATTATCCAGCCCACTCTGCTGAGACATGGTATTGAAGCTTGAAATATCATAGGGATTTCACTCGGCTATGGTGAGCATTCAACTGACTCAGGAGTAGTCATGCTCACGGGTGTATACTCTACCGTGTGGCACAAGTCGTCATCGGTGAGCGTGGGAGACCAAGCCTCATGTACCTCATATACATGATAAGGGAAAAGCCCCAACATCTCTGGTATTCTATGACTGCCAGCTGTCACAAGTTGTTCTTGCAGATCATGGTGGTGGAATTCAAGCTGCACTAGTTGCTACGTGGATTCCAGAAGAAGTGTCCCTGCAGCTGTATCAATGGCAATACTTTCAATATATTCAGCCGAGTGTGTTCAATTGTAGATGCTAAGCAATGCACAAAGAGCTTGACTTCATCTAGACCGCTGTGAATCCTTGGCTGCAGTGATCTGAGCAATTTTTGATTGTGATACTGCAGAAGAAGCTGTTTCATATAGTGCTTCCAAGTGAAAAGCAGTACTATTTAAACATCTGGATTGGGAAGAAAACACAGGTTGTGCGAGCATATATGAGAGAGAGGCGCAATCTGGCTTCCAATTCTGCCCAGCAAAATGAAGGAGCAAATCACTGTATCAAGGTGTTCACACATTCAAAGATAGAGTTTGATCAAACAGCTCATGCAATTGTCGAATTCATTCAGTTTGCTAAACATGATGTCGTTGAAAGGGAGATACTGAGATGTACATAGGGACGTTTAAGTACACTAACACAAATGGTTTCGCTGTGTCATTTTCAGCAAATGATTACACTTTATGCCATTTGTGTCCTTCTCCAAGAATGTATTTGTGCAATGGATCCCCATTCTGCTATGATGAGATATACACATTCGAAGCAGATTTGTAACTGCGAGCTACCTACATAATCTGTACTTCTTTGCAATTATTCGTTGCCATACTTCTCTGCAAAAGATGAACTACTTCTAGCAACATTCATTCACCTATGGTGGATTTTGGATGAACCATCTTGTGTTCTTGGGTCTTGGGAAATTCATTAGGGACTTGTTCTCCCAACCTTCCCCACCTCAGATTCTACAAACGGAAATACATTTTGTGCAATGCAACTCAATACTGCTGATAACTTGAACACTCATTCTCTGGATAACTGTAGACATGATTTACTTAAGTGTGTTGTTTATCAGGAAGCTTCTCACCACAGTCTACTGAGTGGTGAAGAAGCAGAACAGTATGCACTCGATATTCAAACTGTGAATTTCCAAGTACAAGAGATTTGTTATGGTTGTGTAGAGTGAGGATCGAAGGAGGAGTATGAACCGATGAAGAATATATGGGAATTCTAAGGAATCAGGTTTTGAAGGAAGGAATCAGGATTCCAAGGCAGGAATCAGGTTACAAGGAAAGGAAACAGGTTTGCTGGTTGCATTGTAAAAATGGTGTGATGTTTATGACGTGAGTGACGGTTTGACAGGGTTGCATCCATAGTTGGGTGAAGTTGGTATGCATTTTGAAAGCAAGGAGTAAAGGTGATGACGGTTGCGTTAGGCCTATATTAGGACGACGGATTGGCGGAAGTTCGGTTTGTTTTTCACTCATTCTCTAGTTTACAAAACAATCAATAGCTCAAGAATCAACTTCTGTTCACTTCTGTCATTCCGGAATTTGGTTCTGTAGTTTGCTACTCAGTACCCGCAATAACCGCACTCTGAGTTGGTTTATATAACCACTACGACTCCAAGCCTTGAAACCTTGACAGAAGAACGAGTCTACAATCGATTCTACCGGTTATAATTTTGTATAAATGCTGTTATCATCACCAAAGCGGCTGTTACTTTTGTCACTACCCTTGCAATCCTCAGTGCCTGGTGTTTAAATGTGTTGGCAACTTCAAAAACCAGTTAACGGTACACAGTTTTGGGATACACAGTTGCATAGACTGTATCTGGAAATTTCGACGAGAAGAATGCAGCATATTCAAGTAAATGCCAGCGTACAATAGCAACGAATCTGAACAATTTCGAATCTATATATTTGACCTAACTGGACAAACCATCAACCTTTTTGAACAAAAGCCATTGTATGCATTTGATAGCATTGACACAATCATTCTTGAATCCGAAGAGCCCGTTGAGGCAAAATTCTCGAATGAACCACGGACAGTTTCCATCTGGAATAGCAACTGGACGTGAGCCACAGGAAATAGAGGAGGACTCCAAATCGATGATCTACTTTTTGAACAATTTTGTACAAAATACTACAGTATTCACCTCAATTGTCAGGACGAGGAACCCTGCCACTGTGAACATAACGGCAGAGGCACACATACAACAATCGGATGAGTAGCAGACGCTCAAACCACACAATCAGAATCTAGATTGAAAGCAACACCAAAAGACATAGAGAGTCAGATTTTGTGGGGGGATTACAACGAACGAAAAGCAAACAAGGGTATGGAAATAGATCGAGAGTTACATCCAGATCAATTACCATCTCCGCTGATTATTGTAACAATGCCCAGTTCCCAAGAGATGTTTTTCAGGTCGATCTTTAGCCTGTTTCTAGAAGCAGAAGTCGCAGCAGCAATTCCACAAATGCATGAAAACACCGACCTATTGCAAGACTACCGCAGTAGAAAAACACGCTCCTGCTTTACAGCCGCCAACGTTCTCATTGCAGCCTCATTACATCACAGTCAAGATGACAGAAGGCTCCTCAAGACCAACTCACGACTTCACGTTATCCTGCACGTAACAATTGGAATTTGATAATGTGGCTGCAAAACATACGGAAATCATGAACTAATCACAGCTCAGGCAACACGTACAGGACATCAACCTTGGGCTGACGGCATTAGCTCAACCCCCAGCAACCAGCAGATTGAAGAAATTGTTGAAAGAACAGCAATGTGCGAAGAATGCGGAGGTATGAATATTGGAATTGTTAGCAGAAGGAGAAATGATTATTTAGGAACGGGACAATCTGAAGAAGGAGTTACTGCTTACACAACAAGCATTGGCATCGAAATAGGAAGTATCACAAATATCCTGTCATGGAGATCTGTGGGAGAAGGTCCGTCACCTAGAACAACAGCTGGCAGAGAGCAATCCAGACTCAGCGGAATTGAAACAAGACCTGGAAGATGCTCAGACACAGATGGAGACATTCAGGGACCTGGTGGAAGAGAATCGCGAACAAGTTACTCAAGTTTTGAAGCTAATGAGAGGAAGGACAAGAGAGACAACAGGCGAAAGGGAAGAAAGAAAAGAGAAGGTAAAAGATATTGACAGTTTCTCAGTAGAAGACAGGAAGGAACTGTGGGGAAGGAAAGTGCAGCTGGCCTTGAAGATAGCCGGAAATCCATAAGCATTCAACACTGAGCAAAAGATGCTGAGATACACAGTTGAATGTTTGAAGGGGGTAGCCCTGGCACAGTTAATGCTGCGATGTGACATAATGTCCAGGGAAGTTCAACTTGACTCCCTGACAGACCGAGTTGACCTCCTGGACATAGTATTTGGAGATCAGGATAAAGCAGCAACGGCCAAGAGGGAACTCTTGAGGCTCAGACAACGAGACCGCGAATTCTCCCATTACTATGCAGAATTCCAACGATCTGTAGCAGACGTCAAATGGAAAGATGATGCCCATATGGATGCATTACAAAATGGGCTGTGCAACGAATTGAAGCACTCCCTGCCATACATCGAGGTACCAGAAAGCATAGTTGAATTCATCAAACTCTTCTCAAAGTGAGATTCACAGCTAAGGAAATGCGCAGCGGAAAAGAATTCAGGCAGGAGGGAGGGCTAATAGAAATCCGAGACTACGACCAACACTACATCCGCACCAGCTGCGGCACCAGCAGGCACAGTTGCAGGATACAACGGTCATGCACCAATGGATCTTTGGGGTATCAACAGAAAGAAAATTACACCGCAGATATGAAAGAGACACAGGGAAGTAGAACTATGTATGTATTGTGGGGACAGCAAGGATTTCGCGGAATCGCCCAAGGAAGTTAAATGCAGCATCAGGGCAAACAGAGATATCACCTTTGAAGAAGGCAGCAAATGAAGCAGACGCAGATTCGGAAACAAGGAAAGGGAAGGAAGTGGAATCGGGAAAAGTTTAGTTCAGTGTAATAAGGATGGCAATTGCACAGGAAAAAAATCTGCTTTGTCAGTGAATGCTAGTTTCGGTATTTTGCAGTTGTCTATATTATGCGCAGAAATACAGGAGTCTTCTATGGAAAGCAAACATCTCGTTGTTAAACGCTCACTGAAAATATAAGCCACAATTATTGATACCCACACCTTGATAGACTGCGGAGCTACTGGAATCTCATATATTGACAAAGATATTGTCCGCAATCATCAATTAGAAGAAAAAAACTTGTCGGAATCAACGGAATTGGAAGTTATGGATGGAAGGCCCATTATGTGAGGATCAATCACCACCATGGCAAAATTGAATCTAGGTATACGCGGTCATCAGGAACAGTTACGAGTGTTCGTAATATATCTAGGACATTATCCAATAGTTCTGGGATTACAATGGCTACAACTCAACAATGTTTCAGTCAAATTCCCAAACAAATGCATATGATTCGAGAGCAACTTCTGTCAGACACATTGTCTACGTCATTCCAACGTGTGGGTATGGGGCACTCATACGCAAACAACACAGTCAGACAAATTGACGATGGATATATGTACAATAGCAGCAATACCATTGATGAGATGAAATTAGAGGGTGAAACTTAACATGTATGCAGTAACTGAATATGAAATCAACATGGCCCTAGACATTAGAACCTTCAGGAAAAACCTCTGGAACAGCTAATTCCCAGGGAGTACCATGTGTTCCTCCCCCTCTTTTGCAAAGTAATCGCTGAAGGTATGGATTCAAAAGAATCTGTCAAAGGGATTCAGCAGATCGTCGTCATCACCATACGGGGCGCCGGTATTATTTGCGCCCAAACATAACAATGGCCTGATGAAATGTGTAGAATATAGAGGCCTAAATGTGCGAACGATCAAAATCCGATGCCCCCTACCTCTGACCCAAGAGACCTTATTGAGATTATCAAAGGCCCGGTGGTACACCAAACTGGATGTCTGAGATGCCTACAATATGATCAGAATCCCAGAAGGGGACGAATGGACAATGGCATTCCGAACTCGTTGTGGTTTATTCAAATCCCTGGCTATGCCATTTGGACTCACCAACTCACCAGCATCTTTCCAAGAATTCATTAATGATACTCTCAGACTATTTCTGGACATTTCCTGTAGCGCATTTTTGAACAACATTCTGATCTACAGTGACAACTTGACAGAACACCGGGAACACTTCAGTGTGATGATGACAACATCTAAGGCAGTGGGATTATACCTAAAAGCAGAAACATGCGAAATCCATCAACAAGAGGTCAAGTACCTAGCATTGATAGTCAGTATCAACTGAATCAGAATGAACCCGGCAAAGGTAACGGCAGTCAAGTAATTGGAAGCACCCAGTACACTTAAAGAGGGTCAATCATTCCTGGGATTCGCCAACTTCTATCCAAGATGCATCAGAAGTAACAGCAGGGTGGTTCAACCATTAACAATGTGAACAACAAAGCTGGTACCATTCCACTTGGGAACGGATCACAAACGAGCTTTTGCAGAGCGGAAAGAAGAGTTAATAACAGCACCAGTCCTCACACATTTCGAGTACAAAAAGGAAATTGTCCTGGACACAGATGCTTCTAGTGATGTGTCAGCAGGAGTCCTATCACAGTACGATGACCAGGGAATCCTCCACCTGGTAGCATTCTTTTCCAAGAAGCATACACCAGCAGAGGAGAATTGCAAAATGTACAATCAGAAGTTAGAAGCCATCGTCAAATCTCTTGACCAATGGAGACCGGATTGGGAGGGATCAGGACATCCGATCAAGATGCGGACGGATCACAAGAACCTCGAATACTTCATCACGTCGCTATTACGAAATAGAACACACACAAGGATGTCAGAATGCCTGTTGAGATTCAAGTTTAAGATTGTTTACTGCCCAGGAAAACAGGGACAGACGCCCGATGCTCTTACCAGAATGCCATGGAACATTCCTCTGAAGTGGTGTGCAGAAAAAACCCAACAAATCGTGCTCAAATTGGAGTATCTCGACAAAGAAATACGACCAGGACGCGTGGTAGCATTTGCGGAAGTGGTAAATCAGAAAGAGACTGATCCAAAGAAATTATGGAACTGGATTCAAAACGTATGCAAAGACTGTCCGATTAATAGCAGTGAAGGACTGTGCATCAATGGAATGGAAGTCAAAGAGGAATTGGGCAAGCCACAATTTATACAGGAACACCACGATTCACCAACAGCGGGAAACCCAGGACGAGAAAAAACCTTTGATTTACTTGGAAGGTATCATCCATGGCCAGGCATGAAAACAGACGTGGATATGTATGTACAGAATTGCCATGTGTGTCAACACAGTAAAGCAAGGAATCAAAAGATCCACGGATGGCTAAAACTGCTGGACATACAACAACAACCATTGAGATATCTGAGTTTGGATTTTGTGGTTGGGTTATCGGAAATCAAAGGGTATAATGCTATATGGGTGGTAGTTGATATACTATCAACGATGAAGCATTGGGTGCCATGTCGAGACGATGTCAATGGCAGGAAGTTGAACGAAATGTTCATACAAAATGTATTCAAATTATATGGCTTAGCAGACACTATAGTATCGGACGGATGAGTTTAATTCGCCTCGGAATTCTACAGACATGTATGCGAAAGACTCGGAATCGAACGAAGACTTTCAACAACATTTCACACACAAATGGATGGCCAAATGGAACGAATGAATGCCATTATGAAACAGTATTTGAGAAGCTTTGTCAATTATCAACAAAGCGACTGGGCTTTGTGGCTACCAATGGCAGAGTTTGCATAAAAAAATCATACTTCAGAAACAACAGGCTGCTCACCGTTTTTTGGCAACTACGGTTTTCATCAAAGACTGACCATCAGTCAACACCCTGTGCAGAACGGAAACGATATCAGCAAAGTTATCGCCAATAACATCTCCCAACGAATGAATGAAATCTCTGAACAGATGAATGCCAAAAGGTCCAGAGCGCAATCGTTTCTTGCAGAGCAAGCGGATAAATGACGCCAAGATGGCACTGAGATGGGAGTAGGAGATAGAGTATGGATGGACGCCAGAAATATTGCAACACAGAGACCAATCAAAAAGCTAGATTGTAAACATTCAGGACCATATGAAATTATTGAAGTTATTAGCCCATGGGCCTATTGATTGGACCTACCTAAAGACGTTCATACACATCCTGTACAACTAATCTCCCGTCTAAGCATAACCTCGAACGACCCATTGCCCAGACAAATCGAAACAGCACCACCCTCAGCTATGGTGGATGAAGAAGAGGAATACAAAGTGGAACATGTTGAGGATTCCAGAGTGATTCGACGCCAGTAAGATTATCTGGATAAGTGGAAGGGCTACAACGAAAGAAGCTGGGAGCCCGCAGTTAACGTGGACCGACATCAAGCTATGGACATATTCCATACAGAACAACCTGGGAAACCTTGGTCAACAGCCTCGTAGGAACTTGGCTTGAGGGAGGGTGAGCTACTGTCACAGTTGTGTTGAGGGAGGATCGAAGGAGGAGTATGGATTGATGAAAGATATATGGGAATAAGAAGAAATCAGGTTTCCAAGGAAGGAATCAGGTTTGATGGTTGCGTTGTGAATATAGCGTGATTGGTTATGACATGAGTGACGGTTTCATAGGGTTGTATATATAGTTGGGTGAAGTTGGAATGTATTTTAGAACGAGTGAGTAATGGTGACGATGGTCGCGTGAGCTGTATGTATGGACGACGGATTCACGGAGGATAGGTGTGTTCACTCGTTCTCTAGTCTACAAAACAATCAATAGCTTCGGCATCAACCTCTGTTCACTTCTGTGATTCCGGAATTCGTGTACCCTGTTTGCTACGCAGTACCCATGATCAATGCACTTTGAGTTGGTTTTTTCAACCCCTAGAACTCTGAGCCGTTGAACCTTGACACTATTCATCCCGTCAGTAATGTCACTAAGAATGATGGCAGTACTGTAACAGCAATCCCACAAGATTGACCAACCCCTCCGGCCAATAAGTACCGTCAGAGAAGAACCAAGCATTCAGTTCCAAAGAGAGCCATGAGATAAGCCATAATCACAGAAAAGTCTTCCAAAAACCTGGTATCAAGGCCAATAATACTCCTGTTCAAGGTGCAAGCACAAGAATACTACAGAACAAAACCAGTAAGAGTGCAACTGCCAGTACATCTTTGCTAGAGGAACCAGTTGAGTATGATATTGAAGCCCCTTGGGCAACTAGACTGCGTGGTAAGGTACATCAGATGGGGTTTTACCAAGCTCTGGCCACGGGAAATTGAAGGGAACAGATGGCGAAAGTACAGGCTTAGGGGAATTGAAGGGATCTAATGATAAAGGTACATCATGTGGTTCTAGAACTATTAGCATGCTATAGTCATCATAATTAAATGTATTTGTCTTTGTATTTGAATAGTAGGACTGTGATAATTATATCCGCCAGACTGTCAAACTTTGACTGTCCTTAGTCGCGCCGCCGAACGCTGCTTGCCGCTAACCTCCTGCAGAGTTGAACCCATGTATACACTATCACTACAGCCCACCGTGTTCTCCTAACATTCCTCACTGCTCACCTGAACTCAGATAAATGCATTTTGTTTACCGACTACTTGAGTGAAGACATTTATTTACCAGATCCATGACTACTGAGATTACATGAAGATTCTAGATATGAGTATAGTGGCAGAGTATGTTGAGAGACTTGTCATGAGTTGGAAGAGGTGGCAATGGAAGGAATGCTGGCAAGAGATGGGAATAGCAATTTATTCGCATTTTTGTATTTGGAGTTGTTGGGGGGAGTTGTAGAGGGTGAGATACGGGGGATATTTGGAAGGAGCCGATGGGGGCTGGAGGAGAATAGTATGATGCCCAGAACTTGGACGAAGTTCTAGTGGTAAGAATGGGAAGACAACACATAGACAGGAACTTGTGTGCTCAGGATTATCAGAATGTGCTGTCTCTGCATATGCAGCACAGGAACTTCGCCCAGGTTCTCCATTTTATATTGTTGCGTATGAAGCCATATTCCGTGGCGAACTTGGTTGAGCTAATATCGCGCGGCTTGGCTTTCGCTTAACCGAGACCTTCTCTCTTCCAACCGTCACCAGATCCTACATCAACGAAGAATCGTGACAATGCAACCCCACCCACTTCCTACGCCCCCGAGCTCCTCACCTCCGATAGCCTTCGTTCGACAGCCGTGCTCCCGCATTACCTCTCTCGACCATTTCCTGTCGATTGCGCAAACCGCGCGAACCTCCCGCGGGCGCGCGAGTGTGCTGTTTGACAGCATCCAACCTGCCGAAGTCTACGATCTCCTCGCCGCTCGTGAAGCCGAGCTCGAGCGTCTACACATACGAGTGTTTTATAACTCTCGACATTCGGTCGTTCAGTTCGCGGAGATGCCTTCAACAATTCACAATGTGGCGGTGGGGTGGATGGCGATTATGTCGAAGAAGATGGTGAAGGCCGGCTTTGTACTAGAACGCCATCTGGTGTCTTCGGGCGAAACGTCGAGCGAGGGGAGTGGCGATGAAGACCAGCTGCAAGGGGAGCGCAAGAACTTTCTAATTACCACCGCCGACTATGGTAAGTGTGTGCTTGACGACTCTCGGCTGCGCTCAGGCTGACATCTTGCAGAGCTTAGCGACTTCGACTCTGGCTGGAACGACGCAGTAATTTCCCCCGACTACGTCATAATTGATTCCTCGTGCTCCACCCCTTCCCTCTGCATCGAGGTCGGGTGCTCCCAGACCTACGCCCGCAACACTACGCACACAGGACTGCTCGACCGTGTCGACATGCTTCTGCGTGGGACGAGTGGACGCATCCGCGCTGTTATTGTTGTTAATATCGATGAAGATCGATCGAAACTGGAGTTTCACGAGCGGTTCTCGGGGTTTCTCGAGCTATGGAGGTACCGCAGTGTTGTGGGTGACGTCTACCGGGATGGTAACCGGGTATTGCTGTTTGACCCGAACGGCGGCATTAATGTCGTGCAGAAGGATGTGTACGGTGATGCAGAAGAGGCGCCGGCGCCTGGTGACCGCTTTTTGATCCGTGCAAAATGGCTGGTTGCGAATATTCAAAGCCACTATCGGCACCATCTGTTGAATCGCGAGAGGAAGCAAGAAATCAAGGAGAGGATGAGCGAAGGTGATGTGGGGAGGAACTATGAGCCACCGCGGAGAAGAAATGACTGATGCGGGGAGACACTATGAGTCATCGTAGAGAAGAGATGGTTGATGCGGGCACTTAGATTGATTTACGCCGTTTATTTCGGCTAATTAATACCCAATGGCATTGCTGTTTGTACATCATACCCTCCAGATTAATGTACAACTTCTAATCTTTTTTAATTGCTCTCCTCTAACTAGTGTTTCTTTACATCCGTGATTCACTTACTTCCCTTCTTACTTACCAACTATCCAATAGACCTCGCTTAATTACTGGGCATTTTTGTTCCGTTGGGTAGACTTAGGGTGGAAATGTCGCCTCCCGGCCGTGGCAAGACCAGAGATTAAGATAATTTTCCAATAGTATCAAGTCCAGAATTTGGTGAAGTTCCAGCGGTGTGAATGGGAAGACAGCATATAGACAGGAGCATGTTTGCTCAAGGTGTCAGAATGTGTTGGCAGCACTCGAACTTCGCCCAAGTTCCCATTTTATACATTTACCTATCCAAGGCGCAACCTGGTTTTTTCCCCGATGGTGCGGCGTCAGCGTCGGCGTCGGTGTTGATAGCTAAAACGAATGCCTACGTTTGTGCATAATAGTAGCCACCACCTCCACCCGTATATCATCCCGTTTGAGGTCGGCGCCTATCATCCCGTTTGCAGTTGGTGCTGATGTCCTCCGCTCCATATCACTTTGTCCCTGTTTAATGAGACAGTGCTCACGATCCTCCTCCACCACAACTATAACATCGGCCCGGTTTAATGAGACTGTGCTCATCCTCCACTCTAGCCATATATCGTCCCGGTTTCATAAAACGGTGCTCATCCTCCATCCTAGCTAAATATTGTCCCGGTTTAATGAAACGGTGCTCAAGATCCTCATCCAGACTCACACTATCGGTCCGGTTTAAAAAGGTGCTCGTGATCCTCCTTCACACTCACACCATTGGCCCGGTTAAACGAGACGGTGCTCACAATCCTCCAACATCTCTCCTCCGCTCCAGCTATATCGTCCCGGTTTGATGAGACGGTAGTAGCATGGCTGCTACTCCATATGACAATGTGGAGGAGCGGGCTTCTGATGATAAGGTGGCACAGGGTTGTTCTGATGGTACGGTTGATCAGGCTCTTTTCGGCATGGTATTGTTGACTTTACTCGTTGCGGGTTGACGAATCGGCGCCGACAGACTAGTGGACCTTATCTGGTCGCAGGAGAAGGAGCCATGGGAGCGGGAAAAGTTACAGAAGCCATCAGAGAGACTAAAAGTCGTGAGAGTTATCGGGGTCTTGAGAACCATTGGAGTCGCTGAAGTCGTGGGAGTCGAAGGAGTTGCCAAAGCCGGAGAGGTTGTGGAAGCCGGAGACGGCAAAATCACAGGAGCCTTTGGAGTTGTTGTGCCGATCCTTCGGGGTGAAGGTGGCAAGATGCACAACGATGTAGAGAGGATGAAACTTGTTGAGTCTATTGCGTCTTAAACCTAAAGCAAGAGAGCAGACAAGCCCTCTATATATGCTGTTGCCATCACAAAGGAAACAAGCCGTGAGGCGGTGGCTTTTCCCAAAACAAAGTATCAATCTAGCAAACAAGCAAACAGACAGTTCCACAACCTTCCAAATACCCGAAACAAACACTGCCGGCCCTTCCGGCCCTACAGGAGTGAGAGCCATGGGAGCCGAACAAGTTGGAGGAGCCGAAGATATGGAAACCATGGGAGCCATGGGAGCCGTGGTGGTAGTCGAAGTCATGGAAGTCGCAGAAGTTGTCTGAGTTGTGAGAGCGGGAGTTGTCAGAATTGACGATGCAGGTACGGAAGCCAGGGAAATTGCTGGATCCAGAAAAGCTGACGGTGCTGACGGTGCAGGTAAGGTCGGAGAAGTAAGAAACTCGAACATTGCAAGGGCTTTGGCAGCCGAGATTTTCGCCCTTGAGGTTACCGTAGCCGAACGTACTGGGCTCAAGAGGGGCGGATACCGAGCTTGGTGATCGCTTTCCTCCAGAGTCCCTTCGGGAGTGCACGCAGCAACATCTCTGTCCTCTCATACTCGCACATCATTCTTGTTGAACCGACTCTCGGGTAATCGATTGATTGTCAAAATCTAAGATAACACAGTTATATACTCTAAAGATCGCCAACCCTAACCCAAAGCACGTGATGACATACTCAAAGAACCGTTCCAACAATTCTGTCTGTGACAAACCTTGTGCATGCGGTGAGATCGATTTTCCCACAACACTAATCTCATGAGGCTCCCGAACCTGCATTTCAGATTCGAACCAGTTCACCTGTCGAGCCGCACCACATGAACCAGTTCATGCACCGAACCGGGACTGGTTCGAACCGTTGACAACCCTGCGCTGGAGCCTGCGCGTGGACATGGTTGGCGTCACCACCACCGAGGTTGTAGAAGAGCTTTCCTAAAGAAATTGTCCGTTGGCAAGTGCCGATCCTGGTGAGTGAATCACACGGTACGAGAAAACTCAATATCCGCATACATTGTTGTAGGGGGTGTTTAAGTCCCGCAGCCAATCGGTCAATTCATCACCTGATGAACTTTATAAAACAAACTCTCATGAATGATACAAAAACCTAGAACCCGTCATCGCATAACGGATCCGACTAGTCAAAGAAAGTAAACCTCTATAACAATATATAAAAGAAAGTAAAATCCAACCAGCAGTTTCAGGAGCCTCATATCTTCGACAGAGATAGAATAATCATCCTTTATGAAACATTAAGTTGAATATTGATCTGTCATGACCCAGCACATGCGACATTCGCCCTAAACATCTCTTATTATCAGTCATCCTTACCCGACTGAAACTTGACAAAAACCCACATTGCCACAAACTCACCAGATATGGAATTCCATCAGTACTGTCTCACAATCAGATTTATATACTATATCATATTGGGCCGACATCCTCTGGTTATGACAGTGCGGCCATGCGGCCACTTGTGTAACGGCAGCCGGCCGATGGCCGATGGCCGGGTAAGCGCCGAGTATATAGTCACTCCGTGGGAGTGCAATTGCACTCCAGCGATTATCTTACCTTACAAGGATATGATTTCATCACCTATTCTCGTGTGAGACCGTATCTATTCTTACTCTCCAGTATGGAGCCATACTTTGACGTACTTGCCTTTACACCTTAATAGCTTTTCAGAAATGAGATATATTTCGCTCACAGAATCTGTGATTACACCTCGTTGACATGTCAGACCTACTCTATAAATCATTGCTAGATTGTCAATACAAGCTAAGTAACTATTTTATTGAGTTGATAAGGCACAGTAGAGATAATTCCTAGATTATTCAGAGGTCAATCAGTCACAAAAGACGCATCATCAGCTGTGATGGCCATACCAATGAAAAGGCTATTAACTCTGTAGGCTGAAAGCAATAGCATCCAAACAACTGTTCAAGCCACATTGAAGGCATTAAACTGAGCCTGAAGTATGGTGCATGTAGCCATTAACCTACAACTCGGATATACGATTGACTAACTGTGATTAGCTAGATAGTTTTAACTCTGAGATTATTTACAAACCATATTGATCTGATACTGATTCAAAAGCATGTATGGTTCCTGGTACAGCTGGAGGTCAAAGTGACCGAGATCTGTTTGCTTCCCTATGACCATACAGTTGCAATTTGTGTTTGGTTGTAGTTGGTGTGCTGTGAACTAGAGTTGTGCGGAAACAGCAAGACTTCCATCAAAGATGGGCAGAAGTGGGGTAATTAACTTTACTCTACTATACCAACATTTGTAAAGGCCAAACTCTAACGAAACCTTATACAGTACCATTCAATGAGCAGAATTGCTGCAGCATTAGTGTCAGACCCTCAAAGAGAAAACCACTTTGTAAGGTTGTTGAGAATCATTCTTTGTATCAAGGTACAATGCCAATCACAATAATCTCAGTGTCTTCTTTCTCAGCAATCAATGCTGTGAATTCGCAGCAAATGGCAACCTCTGTATTGTAGTTTTACAGCCCCATGTACCCTGCTAGCAAACCTTGTTTGACTGCCTTGTTATGTTTCGAGGTTTCAAGGCTCGAAGTTCTGGTTATTATAATAACCATCTAAGATTCGGGATTACATGTAGTTGCAAATAGAACAGAAGACTGAAAATCCGGAATCACAGCAGGGAACAAAGGTGGGTACCAATGCTATTGATTATTTTGTGGACTGGAAAACGAATGAATAACAAACCTATCCTCTTCAAACCATCAGCCTTATATTCAGCTATCACAACTGTCTTTACCTTTGTTTATACATTCCAAAATATATTCTAACCTTACCCAACTATATATACAACCCTTTCGACCCAGCTGCTTACACCATAACCATCATGCCATATTTACAACATAGCCAACAAAACATGATTTCTTCTAACAAAGCTTGATTTCTTCCAATCAAACCTCATTCCATCTATACTGTTAATAATGCCTTCAATGATTCTATCTCTATTTGTGATGTTCACTTGATACATATGTGACAGTAGCGCACCATTGCATTCACAATATTCCTATGAGGTCACTGATCCAGGCCATCATGGTTGCTCCAGCTGAAATAGGTCGATTGCCTGAAGACCATCTGAATTGAGTGACGGTTCCCAGCTCTGTTTGTTATAGCCCTTCCATTTGCCAAGATACTGCAACAGGTGTTTGAACATTGTGCAGTCTTCAATTCACTTAATTTAGTAATGGTCCTATCGGTTTTAATTGATACGTGCTGGTGGTGTTTCAACCTGTCCTGGTAATCGGTCCTCCATAATGAAGCTCAGTCATGAGATTGGTTGTACCACGTGGATGTAGAGGTCCTTGGGGAATTTCAAATAGTAAGCCTATGGACAGATAACTTCTCCGATTGTCCAATGTCCCAGGAGTTTCCAATTCAGGTCGTTTCTTGGTCTCTGCATTGCAATGTTCCTGGCATCCATCCATACTCTGTTTTGTAGCTTTATCACCACTCCCACTGAATGTCATTTGTCTGCCTTTTAAGTATCAATGGTTTGGGCATAGGGTATTTCAGTTTTCATCTGTTTGAAGATTGCATTGATCTTTTGACATAGAGAATTGGCCGGTACATTGCTAATGTCATTCCCATTATGGACAAAATGTTGACTGATAGTCATTCCTGTGTGAAAACCATGATTGCCAAAGAACCGGGAATATCATATAGTTTTGAGATAGGATTGTTTGATGCGAATTCTGCTATTGGAAACCATTGTGTCCAGTCCTTTTCTTGATAGTTCATGACTGCTCTTAAATAGTACACCATAATAGCATTCATTCATTCTGTTTGGCCGTCTGTCTGTGGGTCAAGTGCAGTTGAAAGTGTATGTTTGATATCCAATATTGCGCACATTTGTTTCCAGAATTCTGACCAAAATTGACATCCTCTGTCTGATACTATAGTGTTTGGTAATCCATGCAGTTTGAATACCTCTGATATAAACATTTCCCCCAGCTGCATTCTATTGGTATCATCTCAGCATGGAACCAAGTGCTTGATGTTTGACAACATATCTACTACCAATTATCCGGTATTGTACCCTTATCTTTCATGTAGTCCTACCACAAATTCTATACTTAAATTGTCCCATGGTTGTTGTGGTAGTTCCTGTAGTTTGAGCCATCTGTGAGTCTTTTGATGGCTTGCTTTGCTGCATTGGCACACATCACCGTTCTGCACTTCCCTGTCTACATCCTTTTTCATACATTGCCAATGTTTAGGTCTTTTCAGTAATTGTAGGCATCTGGCACAGCCAGGGAGCCGGGCTATCACGGAGTTATGATGCGCTTATATTCGTTGGAGTTTATCAAAATCTTTTGTGTTCCTGATTTCTGTTGCATCCACACATTGACAGTTACATCTGTCAAGATGGCTGTCTTTGAATGTGTTTTGCATGCAGTTTTATAACTTCCTTGGGTCAACGTCTTCTTCACCCATATATACAACTTCTGCAAATGCTATGACCAGTCCTGTTGGTGTTCCCCTGTCACGATATCATCTTTTCTACATGACTTGTTAATTTTTTTTTCTTCCCCTGGTGGAGGAATGTCTCTTGGTATTCTGGTGAGTGTATTGGGCTTCTGTGCCTGTTTTACTGGGCAGTAAACAATCTTGACATTGCCTGATGACAAAAACTCAGACTATCTTGATTGGCTGCTATAGAGCAATTTTGTCACCATGAAGTACTCAAGGTTCTTGTGATCTGTTAGTATCACAATTGAATGTACTGACCCTGTTCCTGCCAGTTTCCAGTGTTCAAGGGTCTTTAAAATGATGTGTAGTTCTTGATAATTGATTTTGTAATTCTTCTGCACAGATGTGTGTAACCTCAAGAAAAATTCTACCTTGTTAAATATAGAGATGGCCGTAATCTCGAATTAATAGATTGGAGGATTACAATGAAAGATTAGGAGGATTAGAATAGCATACGGTATACAAACTAAAAATATGTCGCAAGCATAAGCCATAGGATTGTGTGCGTTACATGCACAGAAAGGAGTAGCTTCATGTACCTGTATAAAGGCATAGATAGGGTACGTCTATGAATGAAACAAGAAACCACAATCATCTACACTTCTAACAGGTTTTCAACCTGGCTCTGTTATTATAAACTATTTTCTTTATGTTCTCCATCCATTGTCAGAAAAGCAATTACCTTGAATACAGAGCCGCACCTAATCCAACCAACCCACCTGAACAAATGCCCAAGACCAATACCAATGCCACCTGATCCTCATCCACATTTTCTACTGACTTGGAACACTACCAGACGACATATGGTCATCCTGTCATGCTGACCTGCAAGGTCTATGACCTATGGAAATAGACCTTTGGGATTATTCTAAACACCACTGACCCATGCGCTATAGTCAATGGCACCAAAGTATCATCCGCAAGCAACACCAAGGGCACAGTCACAGCTCACACTGATTTCTGAAAACAGAGCTTGATAACTTTCTCCCTAATCACCGTCTCAGGATGCGACAGAGTAAGGTCATACATTACAGGTATCTGAGGACGCCCCAGACTATATGGGATACACTCAAAACTCATTTCAACACAATGTGGTTGCAAATCTGACGAACCAAAGTTATGATGAAGTTCCAGAACAGCTCACCAATCACAGGCAAACACATAGACCAATACTTCACTGGCCTACTGAACTACTACACCCAGCAAGAAAACTCACCAAACGCCATCGTCGACGAAGTGTTGAAGACTCAAATATTTTTCACTCTATCCGACAAATTCAACAGTACCAACGAGATCACTCAAGCATCCAAGGATGTTCACCATCATATTTTAGACTCGTTCGGAAGATGTGAATCCCCACTCCCGTGCAGTGCAGCCGCCACAGACACCACCGCCGTAGACACAAACTCTGCTATGACCACAGGATCGGCTCTACACACCCAAAAAGGGGACGGTGCCATTGGCAGAAGATGCAGCCGAGTGGGAAAACAATCCAACGACGACTGCAGCTGCAATAGAACTTACTGCATCGACTGCAAAATGAAACACCAATTGACAAAAGACTGCCGAAAGTGCAACCAAAATGACAACAACAAAGCCAACGACAAGGACACCTGCTACGATAGCTGCTTAACCGGCCAGTTCATGACAGCCGGCCGCCACATGAAACCACCCGAAGATATGAAGAAGAATTGCAAACCTCGAGCCACAAAAACCACCCAAGCCAACACTGCTACCATGGGAGACCAAGATCTGATCTGACCATCTGAACGACCTGATGCCCTCGCAGCAAACACGACTACTGTGGTAGCATGGGTTATTGACTCTGGGGCATCGCATCACATATGCAATGACCGGAGCAGTTGCCTCACTTACGAAAAGCTAGCACATGTGATCCCAATGAAACTCGGAGATGAAACAATCGTAATGTCCTAAAATCATGGCATGATATCTGTGTTCCAAGGATACTGTGCAGATGCTCTGCATACACCTACATTTAGAATGTCACTACTCTCAATTTTGCAGCTAGATAAGAATGGCTACACAACTATATTCAGTATTGGCCTATGAAGCATGAAAAATCCTCGACTTAGGGTTAATGGCAACCGCTCCAGAGGCATATTTACAACAGACAACATGGCGGAAGCATGGTTCACAGTCGCCGCTGCTGCTCTGCCCTCCACCTCTGCCCCAAACCGAAACTCTGGACCCCACCTGACTTCCAAACTATTGATAGTACCCACGAGGTCTCTGTCAATCTCACAACCAGCCATGTTGCATCAATGCCTTGGACACCTAAACCACGTCTTAAAGAAATCTCAGATCCAGGGCTACACCCCTGACAACACTCACTGAAACCTCTGCATCTTAGCCAAGCATCAACAAATATACATCTGAATTACAATTAAGAAAACATCCAAACCCTTCGAACTTGTCCACTCAGACCTCTGTGGAGCATTCAAACACCTCCAGAAGGGAGTACCTGGGTACTATATCATAATTGTTGATGACTCAGCACGATTGACCACCGTCTACCTCCTACCAAATACACAGGTGGACACTTGCACAGCAGCGTTCAAAGCACTTGAAACAATGGTGAATGCTCTTGATTATCAAATAACACGATTCCGGTGCGTCACTGGATGGGGAGAATACAATAACAATCTATTCCAAGGCATCCTCCACAATCAGGGTATCATCTCCATGCCATCGCCACCATACGCCGAGCACCAGAACGATGTCTTTGAATGAATGATAGAAACGATCTCTATGAAGGCTCGTACTGTCATGATCGAGCCTACAGCACCAATACAGTATACGGGGGAAGCGGTCAACACAGCTAGCTATCACTTTCAGACAACTCCGAGTGCAGCCCTGAACAGCAAAACTCCCCACAAAGTGCTGAACAGATCAGGTAAACAAAAAACAGACGAAAACGTCAACCTGATCCAGTGCAAGGCTCCTCTTCACCACCGATGCAGCTTCAGAAGTTATGTCTACAAGAGAATACCAAACCAGCAAAGAATTGACTCCTAGATGAAAGCTAGATCCAAACCGGCAATGATGGTCAGCTATGTCCACAATTTGACCACTCTCTGGCAGATCTACCACATTCACCATCAGAAAGTAGTACAATGGTCTGATGCTATCTTTGACGAAGATAGAAATGCGTATACGTCCTGTTCAATGACACTGGACGAGAAAGAAAACCTCCAAAACCCAGTCGGGCTACCAGAAGCAGATCCGACACAAGTTGTGTACATCGAAGTAGATGGCACCAATGAAATTAGCACTGCAGCCTGCCCAAGAAGCGGAGGTGATGCCCGCCAAAACGGCGGAAGTGATGCCCGCCAAAGCGACAGAAGAGATGCCTGCCAAAGCAGTGGAAGCGACATTGATACAAGTGTGCACACAGAGCGCCGGTCAGAGAGTATGCACCAGGAGGACAAAGAATGCCCTGAGTGGCAACCCACTGAGCAGCCAAAACCGCGGAATACCTCGGTGAGAGAAGCCAGCAAAAGATACCAGCTTAGACAGCCTACCACACAGCGAGCCTCGCACCGGATGACGAGAACCCAAAGACCTCAGGTTCTCGTCAAACAGGGCAACATAGGCATACAAAACATCGAAGAAGATGACCGTCTGACATATGCGGAAGGTATGACACGCTCCAAGATGGAGACCTGGAAGACAGCAATAGAAGAAGAGTACAACTGCATTACACCAAATGAGGCCTTCATTTTTGTTAATCCTATACGAGCCGCTAAGCTAAATCCGATGAGCTACAAATCGGTTCATAAGACCAAGCAAAATGGAGACAAGTTTGAATGCTATAAAGCACACTGAGTGATACAAGTATATGAGCAAGTCAAGGGATTAGACCTGAAGGGAATGTATGCCCCAGTTGGGAAGCTCACCACGGTCAGATACCTACATAGCCTAGCTGCCAGATTCGATTGGAAAATCCAATACTTGCGTGTAGTCACTGCGTTCCTCAAACCAAAGACCTATACTGAAGTCCACATGGAACAACCTGAAGGCATCGAATCGCTAGGCCCGGTCGTACCCATGAATGCTTGTGTTTGACTGAATAAATCACTTCATGGCCTCAAACAAGCCCCAAGGCTATGGCATGACGATATCAACACATTTCTCCTCTCTCTCTACTTCGGATAATCAAACGCTGGCCTAAATCTGTATATCCGCCGCAACATCCTCCTACGCCTTTATGTCAATGATATCCTTGTTGTCACGGTTGTGTCCAGTGGGGATCGAAGGAGGAGTATGTATCGATTCAGCCAATATGGGAATACGCAGGATAACAGGTTTTGCTGGAAGGAAGCAGGTTTTGACGGAAGGAATCAGGTTTTGAAGGAAGGAATCAGGTTGCAATGGAAGGAATCAGGTTTCGAAGGAAGGAATAAGGTTTTGATGGTTGCATTGTAAATATAGCGTGATGGTTATGGCGTAAGTGATGGTTTGAATGGGTTGTGTACATTGTTGTGTAATGTAGGGATGTATTTTGAAACAAGTAAGTAAAGGTGACAACAGTCACGTTAGCTGTATATGAGGACGACGGATTCGTGGAGGATAGATTTGTTCTTTACTTGTTCCCTAGTCTACACAACTATCAATAGCTTCGGCACCAACATTTGTTCACTTCTGAAATTCTGGTATTTAAGTCTCTAGTTTGTTACCCCGTACCCGCGATCACAGCATTCTTTGTTTGGATGTTATAACCCCTAGAACTCCGAGCCTTGAAACTTTCACCGAAGGACGCGTCTACAATCGATTCTACTGGTTATAATTTAGTACATGTGCCGTTATCATCACCGAAGCGGCTGTTACATTTGTCACCGTCCTTGAAATCTCTAGTACCAGGTGTTTGAATCTGTTGGCAACTTCGAAATCCGGTTAACAGTACACAGTGTTTGGAGACACATTTGAGTAGTTTTCATCCGGAAATATCAACGAGAAAGATCCAGCATATTGGAGTAAATGCAAGCATACGATAGCCACAAAACTGAACCATCTCGAATCAATGGCTTCGATTTAGCCTGACGACCCACCAATTGTGTTGAACAAGAACCAAGACATTTGATAGCATCGGCTCTATCAACCTCGAAACCGAAGAACTCCTTGAGACATATTTCTCGAACAAACCACACCTGGTTTCCGACTGGAATATGTACAGGACGGACGCTGCAAGATACGGAGGAGGACTCCAAATCGATCATCCAGTTTTTAAAAATTTCAGACCAAGTATTAACGTCTTCACGTCAATTGCCACAACAAAGAACCATGTTACTATGAACATTACTGAAGAAGTACACATACAACAATCGGGTGAGCAGTGTACACCAGATCATCTGGATCAGAATCTACGATTAAAGCAATACCGAAGAACACAGATGGTCAGATTTCGTGGATAGATTACAACAATCGAAACGCAAACAAATACAATGGAGTGGAATGAGAGTCTCATCCTGCCCCCATACCATCTCCGCTGATTATTGAAACAACACCCTGTAAACACCAGGTGTGCTACTGGTAGATGATTAGTTCATTTTTCGGAGCAGAAGTCGCAGCAGCAATGCAACCAATCCAGGACAACACTGACCTGGTAACAGACTACCTGAGTAGAACAACACGCTCTCGCTTTTCTGCCGCCAACCTCCTCACAGCAGCCACACAACATCACACTAATAATTCCAAAAGGTCCCTCAAGACCAACTCGCAATGATACGCTAACCAGCATGTTACAATTGCAATTGGACAATGTGGGGGCAAAAAATACAGAAATTATCAATGAAGCACCACTCAGGCAACACAAACGGGACATCAACATCAGGCAGACAGCATTGGCTCAACTCCCAACGACCAGCACATTGAACGTATTGCTGGAGGAGCAGCAGTCTGAGAAGAATGCGGAAGTACAAATATCGGAATTATTGGCAGAACGAGAAAACATTATCCAGGGGCGGAACAACCTGATGCAGGAGTTAACGCTTACGCATCAAGCATTAGCATGAACAGAGGCAATGCGTCAAGTATGCAGTGATGGAGATCTGCAGCAGAAGGTCCATAACCTGCAACAACAACTGGAAGAATGCATTCCAGACCTGGCAGAATTGAAACAAGACCTGGAAGATGCTCTGGCGATAATGGAGAAATTCAGGGACCTGGCAGAAGAAAATTGCCAACAAGTGACCCGAGTGTTGAAGCTGACGGATGGAAGGACAAGAGAGACGACAGGAGCAAGGGAAGAAAGAGAAAAGAAGGTAAATGATATTGCCAGTTTGTCAGGAGAAGACAGGAAGGAACTTCGAGGGTGGAAGGGGCAACTGGCCTTGAAGATGGCTGGAAAAGAGAAAGCTTTCAATACAGAGCTGAAGAACCTGAGATACGCAGATGAATGATTGAATGGGGTAGCACTTGCCCAGTCAATACCGTGATGTGACGAAACCTCAGGGGAAGCAAAACTCGACACCCTCAAAGACTTAGTTGACCTGCTAGATGTAGCATTCGGAGACCAAGACAAAGTGGCAACGGCAAAGAGGGGTCTTGTGAGGCTCAGATGGCGAGACCGTGAAATCTGTCAATATTATGTGGGATTCCAAAGATACAGAGCTGATTTCAAGTTGAACTAAGATGCCCAAATGGATGTGCTACAACAACAACTGTCAAACGAACATTAGTACTCTGTGCAACACATCGAAAAACCAGAAAGAATAGTTGAATTCGTCAAACTCTGCTCAAAACGAGATGTACAGCTGAGGAGACATACGGCGGACAAGATGTCAGGAAAGTGGGAGGGCTATAAGATGCCTGTGACAACGACCAACACCACATCTGCCCCAGACGCAGCCAAAGCAGGAACTGTGGCAGGATATCACGGACTGGCACCAATTGATCTTTTGGCAGTCAATGGAAAGTATATTACACTGGAAGAGGGGAAGAGATGCAGGGAAGAAGGATTACGTATGTACATTTGGAATAGCAGGCATTTCTCGGCATCATGCCCAAGGAAATTGAACGCACCGTCAGGACAAACAGAGTTATCATCATTGAAACAGCAGCACATGAAGGTGACAAGGATTTGGAGACAAAGAAAGGAAAGAAAGTTGAGTAGGTTAAAGTTTAGACCAGTGCAATAAGGATGGCAATTGTGCTGGAAACGAATCTTCTGTGTCAGTTAATGCTAGTGTTGGTATTTTGCAGTGTTCTATATCAAGTGCAGAAATGAAGAAGTGTTCTATGGAAACCAAACATCTCGTCGTAAAATACTCGCTACACAAAGACAGAACAAATGCATTGATACCCATGTTTTGATACACTGTGGAGCTACTGGAGTGGCATTTATTGAACAAGATTTCGTCCGCCATCACCAATTGGAGGAAAGAGAATCAAAAGAATCAAGGGAATTGGAAGTTATGGATTGAGGACCCATCAAGTCAGGAACAATCACTACCATGGCTATATTAAATCAAGGCATATGCGGACATCAAGAACAATTACCAGTATTCATTACATAACTAGGACATTATCCAATAGTTCTATTGTTACCATGGCCAGAACTCTACGATGTTACAGTCAAATTCCAGAAGAAAAGAATATGATATGAAGGCGATTACTGTCAGAGACATTGTCAACATCATTTAAGCGTGTGAGTATAGGGCAATCATATGGAATCAATGGAACCAGACAAACCGAAGTGGGATATATGTGCAATAGTGGCAATACTGTTCATGAGAGGTAATAAGAAAGAGAGCCTCAAGGTGTACACGGTAACTCTATATGAACTCAACAAAGCTCTTGAAGTCAAGGACCTTCAGGAAAAAACCGCTGAAACAACTAATCCCCATGGTATATCATTGGTTTCTTCCCCTCATTGACAAAGTAATTGCTAAAGGACAACCGCCACATAGAGCATACGATCATATGATCAAACTCCAAATTGGATTTATCCCTCCATTCGAACCAATCTACAGTTTATTACGAGAGGAATTACAAGTTTTGAAGAATTAGTGTCACGGTTGTGCTGAGTGACGATCGATGGTGGAGTGATGATGGGTGAATAATACAAAGGATAATGCAGGACGAAAATGAAATCAGGTTTCGAATGGAGACTAAAGCACGACGAGAATAAGATCAGGTTTTGAACGAAGGCTAAAGCACGACGAGAATGAAATCAGGTTTTGAACGGAGGCTAAAGCACAATGAGAACAAAATCAGGTTTCGTTCGCAATTGACATCAGGTCTCACGGAAGACGTAGGAATCGTGCAAAAGAAGTGTACAAAGAAAGCAGGAGTTCGGATGTACTATGGAACGAGTGAATTACTGTATATAAACCAGGCGTTCGGCGGAGGATAAGTTTCTTTCTTCACTTGTTCTCTCGTCTATAAAACAATCAATTAGCTTCGGCTTCCACTTCTTTCACACTTGGTAATTCTGGATCGAGTCTCTTGTATACAGTCCTCGCCTCGTGGCTACGGGCTACCCGCGGACTTCTTAGCCATCCGACTTTCAGTGTTATAACCCGTAGAATTCCGAGCCCCGAACCCTCGATACCGAGCCCTGAACCCTTGACAGAAGAACGAGTCTACAATCGATTCAACCGGTTATACTTTGTTTTATGTGCCGTTACCCTCATCGCTTAGGCTGCTATTATTGTCACCGCATTTGCAACGCGTCTTGCAATGTTTTCAAATCAGCAAGCAAAATTGAAAACAGATTGGCTATCCATTCCTACTGGTGACACATCTGTCTACCTTGCTTGTGGACCTTTCGAAGACCTACGAATCCAGATATTTTGGCAATCGGAGCAACTTCTAAAATATATGAGCAAGGACGAAAGGACCTGCGACTGTATTTATTTTTGTTATTGTTCAGAAGAAGAAGGAGATTTAGATA